>CAKNYM010028113.1:0-39136 GCA_932195095.1 Andricus curvator | reverse complement strand
CCCCCCCCCCCCCTGTTTTGAGAGTATTTTGGATTGTAAATTCTGAAAATGTCACTGAACTCACAAAAAGTGCGAAAAAATGCAGAAAAAACGTGAAACCCGTGTTTAACCGTGTTGTAAGAAAAAACCACGGTTGTCAACGAGGGAAACGGGGGAGGGGGGGGGCTCAAAATAGCAGAAAATTGGTAACGTAGTGTATGGACGGCCCCTTCCTGACTTTCTCACTTCCTGCTCTGAAACAATTGTCCATCTCCTTCCCATAATTCCCACCATAAAAAATGAAATTCCTCGAAATATCGAGACCAATATACCTAACTGTAGCATAACTGTACCAACTCTATTCAGGCCTCAAGCATGATCAATCGCTCTTGAGTGTGTTAGAATTCAGATTCAGATTCAGATTAGCAAACCCCCCCTGCCGTGACCATAAAATCCCGAATCCAATCCTCAACCGTTTCTCGAACTCGGATCGTGAACAGAACATGGTGCAACTGTACCCTGAAGAGGAGACTTTACGAGTATCTATTTGCCCCTCTAGGTTCACCTCTACTTTTCTGGACTCCCGGAGGACAAGATCCCCTATGTGGGGAGTGCTGGAGAACGGGAAAGAGTGAGGCAGTTGCTTCAGCAGCTACCACCTCACGACAACGAGGCTAGATACTGCAGTGGTTTGAGTGAAGAAGAAAAAAGAGAATTGAGGGTCTTCGCCGGTCAGAGGAAACGTGAGGCCCTGGGCCGGGGTCAGGCCAGCCAGGTGGAGCGGGCTCATGGAAGCGGATGTCGGGAATGCGGCAGAGCCATCGCTTCCGGGGAAATTGCTGTTGCTGCAAGTAGAGCAGGTCCTGCAGCCCTTTGGCATCCGGCGTGCTTTATCTGCTGTGTCTGCAGACAACTTCTCGTTGATCTCATTTATTTCTGGAGGGATGGAAGACTTTACTGTGGACGCCATCATGCAGAAACGCTTAAACCTAGATGTTGTGCCTGTGATGAAATTATCCTCGCTGATGAGTGCACTGAAGCTGAGGGTAGAGCATGGCATATGAGGCATTTTGCTTGTCTGGAGTGCGACCGACAGGTGAGTCTGAATTATTTTTATTACTTCCTTTTATGAGGTCTTACATCCTCCCCTAATGAAAAAAAGTATATGAAATTTCAGAATTTGATACTCTTTATCCAGAGAAAACATAAAATTGAATCAAATTTGATACTTACAGGGAAAATTCAATAAAAATCTATCAAAAAGTGGAATTTACATAAAATTCTATGTATAAGAACAGTTGATAGAAATCCTATCTGATTTAATCAAACAAATTCAATAAGTCATAATCTATCAGCACCTTTGATAGACCTTTCTATCAAATTCTATCTACCTAGAAATCCTGTACTCTTTTATCATCGGCTCATTGAAACTCTATCAAATCTTAACGGCACCAATCTTGTATCAAATTCTATATTCCAGGATCTTTGATATTTCTATCAAATTCTATATTATCGAAGAAAGACTTGCATCAAATTCTATTGTATCCATTGAAATTCTATCAAATCTCATATACTTCACACTTTTATCAAATCCTACATATCAGAATCTCGGAAATTTATATCAAATTGTAGCCGTCAATAAATATTATTCTTTCCTATAAAAACGTTCACATTGCATAGGATTTGATAGAGTTTGAATGACAATATCTTGGTAGAAAAGTATAAGATTTTTTGACGAGTTGAACTCGATAGAAATTTTCTAGGTTCTGGAAAATATGATTTGATACATGTTTTGTGCGATTAAGATATTATAGAGTTTCAATGAGAAAATGTTGGTAGAAAAGCATAAGATATGCCGACCGATGTCGAGAAGTGACGTAGCCCAATATTTTCTCAAAACATAGAAAATAGGGTGATTTTTCACGAAAATAGGGGAATAAATTCTTTCAAGTAAAATTAATGTAAATACCATATTGAATTCAATATAAAATACTTTAAATTCCTAAGATTTCATGTCAAAATATATATCAATTTTCTACAAAATTGTTGAATTTTAAACACAAAAGGACAAATTATCTACAAAACGGTTGAATTTTCATCCCGAAAATATGATTTTTTAACAAAAAAGTTAATTTTCTACCAAATAGTTAAATATTCATGAAATTAGTTTTAATTTTCAATAAAAATGTTCGTTTTGAACCAAATAGTTTAATTTCATATCAATTTTTTCATTTTTAGGCCCCCTCTAATTGGTAACGTAGTTTATGGACGGCCCCTAATTGGGGTCTATAAATTACGTATCCTATTTGAAGGGGGAGGGGCTAGCCTAGTGTGATGCAAACGTGAAAAACTACATAAAAAGTCGGAAAACGTGTTACATAATGATGGAGTGGGGGTAAAAATTTGCAGGAAATTGCATTATCGAATTTATGGATAGCCTTTATTAAATCTGCCTGAAATTTATCTTAAAAAATTTCGAATGAAAGGTAGAGTTTCATGTAATAAAACACATTATAATTTGCCTTTCAGCTCGGAGGTCAACGATACGTGATGAGGGAGGGCAGACCCTACTGTCTCCACTGTTTCGACGCCTCATTTGCAGAATATTGTGACAGCTGTGGAGAGCCAATCGGAGTCGATCAGGGACAAATGTCACACGAGGGTCAACACTGGCACGCGACAGAGGTTTGCTTTTGCTGCGCCACCTGTCGAACGTCCCTCTTAGGAAGACCCTTCTTGCCCAGAAGAGGAGCCATTTACTGCAGCATAGCCTGCAGCAAAGGGGAGCCGCCAACAACACCCAGTGATTCTTCCGCTGGACCACCTCCACCTCCTGCCTATCCGAGGTCAGCTACTTACTTATGGAATTCTCAATCGACCCCTTGCCCTCTCATTCCTCCTTCAATCATATATCTCCCATCAATAATCTTCCTTCTGAGTTCTGACAGATGAGATCTTGATAATATCTTATGGCCACAGTCGAAAGTGTATAATGGCATGCTACATTTACTTCGGAGCATCTTTGATCCGCCAGTGAATCTTAAACATTGCTCCTCACATCAAAGATTCCCAGATATCAAGCTATAATCTATCAATTCCCCTGGAAGTTATTTCCAGGTGATTGTAGGGATCGAATCTTGATTCTTCAGACATCTTCAGACATGCTCAGAAGTAATCTCATGTTGTGTGCAACCGGAGACTGTGATGACTAAATCTTTTAGCAGAGGATTGATAAGGGTACCAGAATAATTAAAAGTGAATCCATGATTGAATGTCTTCTGTTTGTTTGATCTTTAAACTTCCCTGATGATTTAGACCCTGCTGAACAATTGAACTGATTTTCGTAATTATTTTTGTTCTCAGAACACCTAGAAGACAACCACCTCCTCCAAGTGAAGGATCTTCGAGTCCACCGCCTCCTCCAGTGTCGAGGCACACTCTCAGTTCACCAAGGAATTCACCTCGAATGACCAGAAAGCAGCCTCGTCAGCCTGTCTCTGTTTCTCTCGTCACCACTCCAACTCAAGGAACAACTACCGTTGACTTTCCGGGTGAAGGAGTTCCTGGGACTGGATCCAGGTCGGGAGGACTCGACAGGGTACTTCTCGAGAGAAATCTCGAGAGGCTACTTCAGGATCGAGGATCCCATACTGAAGAAACGGACAACGACTTGGGAAGGTTGTTGACTTTTCTCTATACTTACACAGAAAAAGAAAGCTATCAGATTTCGAATTTAAATCAGTTTGTTTTGGGTTCTGTTTCTGTTTGACATCCTTTTGGTATCTTGGTATCTTGGCTCAATGTAATTGTTTGCAGGTTGATGCAAGCGAGAGATAGAGAGCCACTACGATGTGTTCCAAGTTGTCCTCCTTCTCATGCTTCAAGTATGCCAGAACTTCCACAACCAGTGTCATCTTTAGCTTCTTCGACTATAGCGGAATCACCTTGTGCTGTTGTGACAGCATCTTCTTCGACCTCACCAACAACACCACCTACGAATATTATGGCAAATGTGACTCTTAGTCCAGACCCTTCGACACCAACGTTAAGGAGGGTTCGGTTTCAAGGTGATGATCAAGCTGGATGTTCGACTTCTCCACCATCAGCAGATGAACGAACCCATCCTTGTTCGCCTTCAACCTCGAAAACTAATGTTCCTAGGTCGAGAAGTTTGCAGCCTGAAGAAGTCGCTGGAACTTCATGGGGTAAGATTGAAAATTTGTTGATATTGTGAACCTTTGAAATTTAATTATTCTAAAAACGTTGAAAATTATATGCTTTCTAATTGAAAATTTTGAAAATGATGAATTTAAAATTAAAGCGTTAAAAATTAGTCAAAGTAGGCG
Source organism: Andricus curvator (assembly GCA_932195095.1). Lineage (NCBI taxonomy): Eukaryota > Metazoa > Arthropoda > Insecta > Hymenoptera > Cynipidae > Andricus > Andricus curvator. The sequence goes on along the minus strand of CAKNYM010028113.1, from coordinate 34,811 downwards.
TCACGCGTCTACAAAAAAGGGTTTCGTAGCCTATTAAAACGTTTATTAAGTCGTTCAAACCTCCCCCTCCCATACCTTCCCTCACTTTACCATTTGCCCCACCCCTTTCCTAACTTCTTCCTCCTCTACTTCCTCCTCTCCTAGCTTCCCCAGATAACATTCCCCTCCTCCCACTTCCCTTCCCACCAAGTCACACTCATTTCTAATTATTTACCCTACTTCCCCTCACTTACACTCACTTCTCATGCTTCCCCTCCCGCACTTACCCTCATCCTCATTTCCCCTACTGCCCCTCCCCTCATTTCCCCGACTTCACCTCATCACACTTCCTCTACTTTCACTGCTTTAATTTCCTCTAACTAACCCTACTTTTCCCTTCCATCATTTTCACTTACTACCCTTACTTCCCCTTCCAACAATTCCCCTCATTTTCCCTACTTTCCCTCTCCTAATTTTCCCTTGCTTCCCCTACTATCCCTCCCATTATTTCCCCTCACTTCCTCACCTTAGAAAAAAGTACGACGGACGGACTGAACGGTCCGGAATAGGAATTTACTGTTTATAATTAACCACATGTCGTATTTATTAACCGATTAAAAAGTTTGTTTTTTAGAATACTTAAACTTAAATTTTCAAGAGAACTCTGGTTAGCGATTTGTTAATTTTTTCACAGAGCAACAATATATAAATAAATAAAGTGACAAAATTGGAACAGAAATAATTCTATTATTATTTAACTCAATTATTATAGACAATTTTTACAAACAAATTCTCACTAGTTTTTTTTTCTCATAGAAAACATTGTTCGTTTCACGCTACTTACTCAGATTTTTCGTTAGCGTTATAATTTGTAAAGAAAAATTGACATAAGTTAACATTTACTGTTTTTATAAACATTTGCATAAACAAATTCTCAATAAATGAGTTTCTCTCATGGCTAAATAGATTACTGTGACCAAAAGTGATTCCCAATATCTTTAACGCATTTGTATACTTCGAGCTTTATTAAACATGAATAATATAGATTGTTACTAACAATTTCATTAGATTAATGTCCCAATCGGCCGTTCCCTCGTAGAAAACAAATTTTTTTTTCTCCAATTATTGTTGGAATTATATTTTTTGTGCTGATTAACCAACGAAATTGATTAAAAATTATTGATGTGATTGTTATAAACATTTTTTTAAACAAAAACTAATATTGAGCATTTTTACTTATAAAGACACGTTTTTTTCACTAAAATTATCCGATAATAAACTAACAGTGATTTAAAAACTGGATATGAGACACTAAATAATAATTTTCGCGATTTTTAATAATAATTTCTATAAAAAAATGTCACAATCTGCCGTTTGATCGTAGAAAAATGTTAATTTTTTTTAAATAATTGTAGTGACAAGCTTAATTGTGATATTGTACCAAGTATATTGATAATTAATTAATAATTAATTAAATGAATAGTCGTAGAAAATTTGACTGTTTTGTAGAAGATTCGTTTTTTTTAAATTTAAAATTAATTTTTTTCTAGTGCAAATTTAACTATTCCATTTTTTGTTAAAAATTGATTTTTTTAGTTCATAAATTCAACTGTTTGATTCAAAATTTCTATAGTTAAAAACGTCTTTTTTGGTAGAAAAATAATCTTCTGGGTTAAAAATTCAACTTTTCGGTTAAAAATTTCTGTACTTTATTGAAAACTCGTCTTTTTTCGTAGAAAAATAATGTTCTGGGTTGAAAATTCGACTTTTTGGTTAAAAATTTGTGTAATTTGTTGAAAATTTCTTTTTTGTGTTAAAAAGTAATTTTTTAATTTAAAATATTTATTTGATCGAAAATGAACTTTTTTGTTGAAACATCATATTTTTAGGTTCAAAATTCAACTTTATCGTATAGGAAATTCGCCTTTTGGTCTTGAAATTTCAATAGTTTTGTAGAAAATTAAATTATTTTGTAGATGATTCGTTTTTTAGATCAAAAATTAATTCTTTTTACTGCAAATTAAACTGTTTCATTTTTGAATAAAAGTTGATCTTTTTAGTTCAAAGAATCAACTATTTGGTTGAAAATTTATGTAATTTGTTGAAAATTCGTCTTTTTTGGTAGAAAATTAATTTTCTTGGTTGAAAATTCAACTATTTGGTTAGAAATATATGTTTTTTTAAATTTGTCTTTTTTTGGTATAACAAATAATCGTCATGGTTGAAAATGTAACTGCTTGGTTAAAAATTTATATATTTTGTTGATAATTCGTCTTTTTTAGTATGAAATTAATCTTCTTGGTTGCAAATTCATCTTGTTGGTTGAAAATGTAATTATTAGATTAAAAGTTCAACTGTTTTGAAGATAACTTGTCTTTTTAGCTTAAAAATTCCTCCACTATTTGGTTCAAAATTCATGTATTTTTATGAGAATTTGTCTTTTATAGTAGAAAATGATTCTTCTTGGTTAAAAATGTATCCTCTTTCACTTAACAATTCTAAATTTTGGATGGAAATTTTTTTTTCCTTTTTTACTGAAAAATCTTTCTTTGTTGTGGATTCAAGTATTTGGTCGAAAATTATTTTTTTTATGGTTCAATTTAACTGTTTATGATTTAAAATGAAAATAATCCCTTAGCTAAAATATTAACTATTATATTTTTTGTTGTGAGTTCATATTTTTTTGGTTAAAAATTCGAAACTACTTGTTTGAAAATTAAACTACTTTGTTAATTAACAAGAAACAGTATGATTTGACCAAACCCTCCTCCCCCAAATCGTCTTATGGTATTTTTAAATGACTTGTAAATAAATTCACGAATAAAATTTAGTCGTCAAAAATTACGTTAGATAGGGGGTTTGAAATTAGTAAAAAAAAAACTAAAAATAAGGTCTGATAGTTAGAGGGCTCAAATTTGTCAACGAAATTAAGAGGCCTTAAGTACTGTATGTACCTAATATACAAATTTTCACATTTTAAATTTGGTATCGCCCCCTGGATCAGCACTTGTTGGCGGCTTAGTTTCTTCTTCAGAAATGCTCCACTTATTAGTTGTAAGATTGATTAATTTCCAGTTTGAAATTCTTCGAATTCGGATTTATTCAATTATTTGAAGTTTTAATTCAAACCAGTTAAATTTCAAACGTTTTTCAGGGCAAAAAGCAGGCTTTTGATTTTTTTATGCGTTTGTAAACATCAAATAATAAAACGAGACAATTAAAAAAAAACATAATATTATCAGTACCGTTAAACGTGGTAATTTTGGGCATGTGGGATAAATTCGGACACCCCTAAATTCCCTAAATTGAAGGGATAAATTACTTAAAACTCTTCCAAGAATCTGGAATCAGTTCAAGTTTCTGGTTAAAACCACCCAGCTTAAGTAATTTAAACTATCAATTTATTAATGTCCCAATTTACCCCACATGTCCGAAATTACCGCGTTTGACGGTAATAAATTATAATTTGATATGATGAACTCTAGTGGTTTATAACGAAATTCGATTTCATAAATTAAAATTGATAACTAAGAATATAATTTGTAATTTTTAGCTGGAATTGGAAACAGAGTGAGGACTGACGACGAAGAAAGTTGTTGTTCGACTTGCAGTACTTCTAGTAGTTCAGATGAGGCAACAGCTTACACGCTACCACCGAGACGTGCCTACGGAGGTGTGAGAATTTCTTATGTGCCAAATGATGCCGTCGCTTGTGCCCGAAGAAGAGCACCAACAGGGTCATCCGGGTCAACGCCTTGCCACAGCCAAAAAGACGCTGAAAAATGCGTTGTATCCTGATCGGAAGTTCCTCTCGCCCATTCGCGGTCAACTCTTCAAGTTTCCATGGAATGGGCGATCGTTTCATTTTCCTCATCCGTCCCAGCTGCTGAATAAATTAACACCGCCTTGTAAATTGCATTTGATTAGTGCGAAATAAGAATAAGCAGCAGAGAGCAGAAGGAAACTGTTCGCTACGAGGTGTAATATTTTAATAGATAGTTTCATGATCCTGAATTAGTTCAAAATAGAAGAGAAAATAATTTTCAGTCGTGTGGGCATAGTCACGAATTTTTAAATTGTAATTATATCAAGGGTGAAAAGCTTAAAGGGCCTCAGCGGATTTTCAATTTAAAGAAAAAACAAGAAAGTAATAAAATGGGGCTAAGCGGCTCGTTTTTTTCGGTTTTTACAATAAAGTGCAAGAAGGAATTTAAATTAGCTATTGATGCTTCAAATATATAATTTCTATCTGGCCCCCTTTTGTACCATAAAACACAAACGTACATTTCATTCATGAACAACTATTTATCATCCTTTGCAGTGGGAGCGAATTTACCCATCAATGTGGGGCTAATTCTTTAATTAAAAAAAAATTAAAAACTTAAATCGAACTGAATGAATAGAACCCAATAACAAAATTCAACTATTTTTCGATTAATTATTTTGTTGAAAACCCAACTATTTTTGAAGAAAATTCAACTATTGGGTTGAAAATAAATTTTTTTAATGAAAATGTAACTATTCCATTTTTGGTTGAAATTTTATTTTTTTTATATGAAAATTCAACTATTTGGTTAAAATTTTATGTATTTTGTTTAAAATTCGTCTAAACTAAAAACTTAAAATCTCCTTTTTTGTTAAAATTTCATAATTCTGGGTTGAAAATTCAACTACTTTGGTTGAGCATTTGAACTATTTTAGTTTAAAATTCATCTGTTTGATTGAAAATTGAACTATTTTGTTGAAAATAATTTTTTTTGGCTGAAACTTGACAATTAATTGTTTGTGAAAAATAAACTGTTTTGCTGGAGCATTAAACTGTTTATTTCAAAATTCATCTCGTTAGTGGAAAAAACTATTTTGTTGAAAATTCTTTTTTCCTTTGTTGAAAATTAATTTTTTCAACTGAAAACTTTAATATTCCATTTTTGGATGTAAATTAACTTTTTTGTGAAAAATTTATATTTTCAAGTTTGAAATTCGTATTTTTTGCTTAAAAATTGAACAATTTGATAGAAAATTAATTTCTTCTGTTTAAAAGTGCAACTGTTAGTTTGAAAATAAATCTGTTTTTGTTGAGCATTACACTATTTTAGTTTATAAGCTCATCTCTTTGGTTGGAAATTTAACTATTTTCTTGAAAATTCTTTTTAAGGGTTATAAATTAATTTTATAAACTCAAAATTCAAATATTCCATTTTTGGATGTAAATTAATTTTTTTTTGCAAAAGTTATATTTCAAGTTGGAGATTCGTCTTTTTCACTTAAAAATTCAACAATTTTGTAGGAAATTTATTTTTTTCTGGGTAAAAGGGCAACTTTTCGGTTGAAAATGAACTTGTTTTGGTTGAGCATTAATCTATTTTATTTCGAAATTCATTTATTTGGTTGGAAATTTAACTAATTTGTTGAAAATTAATTTTTTTCAACTGAGCATTTTAATATGTCTTGAAAATTCAACAAATTGGTTAAAATTTCTTTTTTTCTTGAATGTCAAATCTTTCTTGGTTGAAAATTCATATTTTTGGTTTGAAAATTCCTCTGTTTTGATAGAAAATTAATCTTTTTTTTGTTACAAATGTAACCGTTGTGAGAGGTGTTTTTTGATCTTCTAAATGGAATGACTATCAAGGGAACCAATTATATATTTAGTTTATAATAAAATACTATGAGCCGCTTTCCCCCACAAAACGGAAAATTTTTACAAACATTCTACAAGAAAAAGAATACATCATATCAATGTAAAAAATTTGATAAATCATGTTTGGGTGCTGGATAATATGAACCATTGCAGAAATTTCCACAAACTTCTGCAAGTTATGTGAAAAACAAACAATCGCTGATTTTAAAATTTGTTACACAGGGAAAGAGATAATTAATCATGAAGAATAAAGTTGCGGGAGAGCCGGTTTACCCCACACGCACCGCTTGGCCCCGTTTTACGAAAGAGAATGATAGTCAAAATGAAATCCAGTTATATTTCAAATAACTGTTGACACTGGAACCCTTTGTCGTTTAGGCCCTTTTGCTGTTCCATCCTTAATTTTAGATAATTTCACATTCATACAATTTTTTTTTTGTATTTGATCCTTTTGCAGTGAATATTTTATACTTGAACTTTGTCTTTTTAATATTTGATATTTGAACTATTTGTATTTTGAACTTTAAGCCTAACATTTTGTTTTATAATATTTGGAGAACCAAAAGTACTAGAGATTAACGGGAGTATAATTTTTAGAGAAACTTTTTAACCCTTGCGTGTACAGCCAACATTTTCCAGGTTGTTTCGTTTCATTTGTGAGTGCGAAAGGTACAAAACACTTTAAAACGCACAAAACACCAAAACATTTCACCTGCTGTCCCTAGCGGACATCGAAAACGGAACGGTTACAATATTGCACATGGGGTTGCCTCACACAGCATGTAACGAATAATTATTTAATTATTAATAATTATGAATCAAATAACTTGATGAGAAATTAATAATCCACTCAAAGTTGAATTTTTAATTTTTTATACGGTGGGTACCGGGGTACCCTGAGTGTGTCCGCGACGTATGTATACTTTGAAATTGATTTTTTTCTGCAAAAAAGCCTGCATAAGTTCTAAATACACCATTTGTTAAAAATTTAGCTAAATAACGACGATTCCGAGGCCAAAAGCGAAATTTTAATTTTTACTCCACTTACATGCCGCAGTTGGCACCCCGGGTACCCGGGACGTGCACGCAAAGGTTTACAAAATTTCTTAGTATTGTTTTTTTTTCTGTGTAACAAATTGCTGGATGTGTAAATTTTTATAGACAATGAGAGAAGTTGAAGGCTTTTGAGTATGTAACAGTTTCCTAAAATTGTGCCAATTGTAGGGATTTGATTTCGAAATGTAACGAAATCGCGATATCGAATTGTTTCTAATTTGTAATATATATCAACAAAGAACTCCTTGTAAATACTTTTCCTGTGCTATTAGTTATTACTGCCGTGTAAATAGTATATCGCTGTATGGATTTGTATCAATGCGCGACTTATTAATAAAACAATTATATTATTATTTTGAAAATATGTTTTTTTGTTTAAATACTTCGTTACTCCTCCTTAGCTCATTATTTTACAATTTTTTCCTAATTTATTATTTATTATCTATTGGAAAAAACTACTAAATACAAAGCCACTAAAATTTCAGTAACTTTATTAATATATGAACCTTTTTTAATCGTCTCTAAAAAATTGATTGTTTTTCGATCTGTATTTTAAATTTCCATGTAAAAAATTAATGATAACAATTATTTTTCGAAAGCATGCAGAGTTGAGTGGATTTTATCTCAAGGTCGGTAAATCAGTATCTTGAAAAGTTGAGAGAAGAATTAGAAACTTCACCTCTATATTTGAATATTTTATTTTTCTTTATTTTATTTACGTTTTAGGTAAAATAATGATTAATAAATTATAAAAAATCGAAAGAAGGAGACTATATTATCATTTTTTAATTTTTCTGAGCTTTCAGGTTTTACCCAAAGATGGCAGGGCGATGTTGTTTCTCAAGAAATCTTTTTAAGCTCGAACTTGAATTTAATTAAATGCTGGTATTTTTTTCATCAAAATCTATTATTCTTGAAATCAAATGATCTAATTAGCAGTTAAAATTTTAAGTTTATCAAGGTAAGTAAAACTTTAACTTTAGCCCATTTCTTTTTCATTCCTTTTATTAAATTTATTAGTAATTAAAAAAAGTAGTCGAAATATTTTGAACTTGTAATTCAAACAAAAAATTAAAAGAATAATTTTAAGGTTTATTTAAATTATTATTGAGGAAAAACTGTACATTTTATTTTTAAAACCGAGAAATTTTTGCCATTTTTGATATATTAGGGTTTTTCTTGTTTCAGTCTATATATTTTTTCGTGCATTATCAAAATTCACAAACGGAAAATAATACAAAATGGTAAAATTATTTAAATTTTTGAAAAAAAGAAAAAGTTTTTTGAACAAATTTCCCATTTGTTTTTTTTTTTGTTTTTCGGGACGACAACATTATTTTTATTTTTTTTCAAGACTTTTTGTAATTTTTTAGATTTTATGTTTTTTTTGTACTAGTTTGTGAAGTTATTTTCTCTCTTTTGAAATCGATGAAAGAACGAAGATAGAATATAGATAGAAGATAGAAAAATTAAAGCACGAAATTTTCTGGAATTTTTAGGAGTGATAGGTAATATATATTCTAGGCAGACTACATTTTTTTTCGCGTAGAGATAAAAAATGAGAAAAATGAAACAGAAAAATGCAACTCCTTTCTTGAAAATTCGTCTTTTTTATTGAAGATTCATCTTTTTTGGTAGGAACGTTGCATTTAAAGTTCATTCTTTGTTTTATGAAAAGTCGGCGATTTGTTTGAAAACTCGTCTTTCAAAGTTAACTTTTTTCTTTTTAGAAAAATTAAAAGAAAAAAATTGAGGAACAGAAGATGCCAAAAATTTGCTACAAAAAAATTTCTAAACAAAAGCTCTGAAAAGTCGAATTTTTTGGAAAACAGTTAACTTTTAGATATACCCGAAAAGATGAATTTTCATCTTTCAAAAACGAGTTTTTAACCACATGGTCGAATTTTCAAACAAAAAAGAATAAAATTTAAATACGAAAAATTGAATTCTTAACAAAATCGAATCTTCAAGTCAAAAAGAGGAGTTTTTGAGAAGACAGTTGAATTTCCAACGTTTCCACCAAAAAACATTAATTTTCAATCCAAAAGGACGAATGTTCAAGAAAACAGTTAAGCTTTAAACATAATAACTAAATTTTCAAGAAAATAGTTGAATTTTCAAACTAAAATGATGAATCTCCAGCAACAACAGAATCATTTTTAACAAAGAAGTAGAAATTTCAACCAAGTAGTTGAATTTTCAATCAAAAAAGATTATTTGCAACGAAAAATGTAATAGTTGATATTTCAACTAAAGCAAAGATTTTAATAATAAATAAAAAAGTCGAATTTAATCAAAAGATGAATTCTCAACGAAAAAAGTTATAGTTGATATTTCAACCAAAAAATATTAATATTTCAAATCAAGAATAGTTAAATTCAACCAAAAAAGACGAATTTGCAACAAAATAGTTGAATCCTCGACCAAAACAGGTTAATTTTCAACCAACAGTTGCATTTTTAAATAAAATATATAAAATTTCTACCCAAAGAGATGAATTTTCAACGCAGCAGTTGAATTTTCAAGCAGATAAAATTTTGCAATTAACAGAGAAAAAAATGTCAACCACGTTGTTGAAATTTCAAGGCAGAAAGGCCTTGAAATTTGATTTTCGACCCGAAAATATGAATTTTCAATAAAAAACTGACATTAAAAACAAATAATTGAATTTTCTACCAAATGAGTTGAATTTTAACCAAGCAAAACGAATTTTCAACAAAACAGCTGAATTTTCAACCGAATAGATTTATTTTCTGAAAAAATTGTTTAATTTTCAACATAATAATTAAAATTTTAACAAAAAAAGATGAATTCCCACATGAAATTAGTTGGATTTTCAATCAAAAAGATGAATTTTCAATTAAAATAATAGAATTTTCAAACCAAAAGATGAATTTTTAAGCGAAAAAAACGAATTTACTACAGAACAGTTGAATTTCCTACCCGAAAATAATAATTTTCAACAAAAAAAGTTAATTTCTAACAAAAAAGTTAATTTTCAACAAAAAATTTAATAACTAAATTTTCAGCTAGAAAAATTGATTTTCGACTGAAAAAAACTAATTAACAAAAAATAGGTTAATTTCTAATCAAATAAATGGATCTTCAATAAAATAGTTAAACTTTGAAACAAATAATTCAATTTTCAAACAAGAATATTATTTGTATGCCAAAAAAGACGAAGTTAGAACAAAATACATAAATATGCAACCAAGTTGTTGAATTTTTAACTAAAAAATTAGTCAAAGTAGGCGCCGCGCACCTACAAAAAGGGTTTCGTAATTAAGTCTAATTTTTTTTGTAATTAATTAATTAAGTCTTAATAGAATTTAAAGATCATTTTAAAAAAAAAAATTCAATTAAAAAAAGTAAAATTCAAACTATTTAAACCTCGTCTCCCATTCTTTGCATTTCCTGTTCCCCCTACATTTCGCTCCCCCACCTTGGAAAAAAGTACCGCGGATGGCCTGATGGACACCCGACGAAAACTATAGTTTATATATAAGTGTTTCTGCCCTGGGGCTACAAACCCCTTAAACGATAAATGTTCGACTAATAATGGAATATTTCCATTTTTAACATAAAAAATTAATTAGAAAAAAAATTTTTTTACCGGGAAACAGGAAAAAGGAAAGTTTCTTGAAAACAGAAGAAAAACAGGAATTCTTTTTGGAAAGGGGGAAAAAGTCTGTATTTAAATGCTTTACTTTTAAAATAAAATCACTAATTTTCATTTTTTCAAGCATTTCAAGAAAATTTATTCACATTTACATTTTCCACGTGTGATGTCAGTTGTCACATTATGCGTTAATTCCTCCCCTTCTACGTCACAAGTCGTCACAAAACCTGTTTACCCCCACCCCTCTCGTAGTGGCTCACTTGTCCTAATTGCTAAAATTCCAGGAATACCATTTTTTTAATGGTAATAAAAATACAATTTCTTTAGGGAAAATGGTAGTAACTAAGTGACTATCGCATAAAAAATAAAAAATTTAGAAAATGGGAAAAATGCGCTTACAGGATGCGGAACGAGAGTGAAAACAAGATATTCTATGATACCAAATAACTGAAACGGCGAAAGTTGGCCCTATTAGGGACAGTATAACATTTATGGCATTATTTCTTGGCTGCCGGCCGCGAGATTTGCGCTTTCTCCAACGCCGCGCGATCGAACGCTCGACTTGGCACGTTTCGTTTTCTCGGGAGGAGCCAATGATCCACATATAAAAAACTTTTTTGTATCTCAAAAAAAAACCGGTAATCGATATACGAGGTCGAAATTGCTGGCCTTTCTTTCAGGACTCAATCATCTCCAAAGTCACGTACCTTTCCTCTTTTTATTCAAATGCCTGATCGTTTTCTATACGTTTGTTGTCAAAATTTAACTCTCGAAAAAGAAAAGTTTTCAAATTACCTTAATTTATCAAGTTAAAAATAAAATTGTCTCTGCATATTATTTTAGTTTACTTAAAAAAATACATTTTTTAGAATACCTACAAGATTTAATTCATTAAAAAAAGTAACTTCTACAATTATCAGATTTTTCATGTCAAATATGCATTTTGTTTAAAAATAATTAAACCGAAACTTCATTTTTTCAACAATATCTACTTTTCTTTTGAGTGGCACTCAAATTCTCCGCTGTTTCGTATTTGGGCCTCATAATATGATTTTGGGACTATAGTTTTAGATCTTAGGGTCGGGACTCAAGGGGGGATCCAGACAAATTTGAGCCCCTAATCATCAGACCTTATTTTTAGTTTTTTTCTGAAATTTTAAACCACGTCCCCCCACCCCCTTGTTAGGGTCCATAGGTTTGACCCCTCCCCCAACACCCTACCTAACGTAATTTTTCCGAATGAATTTTTTTCGTGAATTTATTTAGGGGTCATCCAAAAATAACGTAAAACAATTTAGAGGGTTTGGCCAAATCTTTTACTGTTTCTTATGAAACAAAAAAGTAGTTCAACTTTAAAAGAAGTAGTTGAGAATTTTTAACCAAAAAATAAAATGTAATAGTTGCTATTTTCACCAAAAAAAGATTTTCATTTGAAATTAAAAACAGTTAAATTGAACGAAAAAAGTCGAATTTTCAACAAAATACTTGAATCCTCAATACAACAAGATTTTTCAGTCAATAAAGAAGAAAAATTTCATCCAAAATGTAGAATTTTCACCCAGGAAGATTAATTTTCTACCAAAGAAGAGGATTTTTTAACGAAATATTTGATTTGTTAGTCTAAAAAAGATCACTTTATACCAAACATGGAACAAATACATTTTCATTGAAAAACAATTATTTTTAATTTACAAAAGCGAATTTTCTGCAACAGTCAACTCTTGAATTTTCAACAACAAAATTCAATTTTCGACCAAAAAGTTGAACAAAAGTTTAATAAAGTAGTTTAACTGTTAACAAATTATTTCAATTTTCAACCAAAGAGATGAATTTTAAATAAAAAATATAATAGGTGATATTTCAACAAAAAATATTTGGATTTTAAATAAAACTCAACTGAATTTAACCAAAGGAAAAACGAATTTTCAACAAAACAGTTTAATCCTCAACCAAAACAGATTAATTTTCAACCAAACAGTATCATATTCAACCAAAAAATTGAGTTTCTACCAAAAAGACAAATTTTCAACAAAATGCTGAAATTAAAACCAAATATTTTAATTTTTAACCAAAAAGAGTAATTCTTTACCAAATAAGACGAATTTTCAACCTTTTAGTCAAGATGTTAAATTTATTTCGATAATCTAGTCAATTTTTTATTTTTGTAAAATCAATTATTACAAATATTTATTAGAGAAAAAAGATTTTTTTCTCTAATAAATATTTGTAATAATTATTATCAGGGTTATTACAAAAATAACAAATTGACCAGATGATCAAAATAAATTCAACATCTTGACACATCTTGGCTTTTATTCTAGCTTTTTCTATCCCTTTCTACCCCTTTCTATTCTTTGTATCATTTTATACCCTTTTCTATCCTTTTTCCATTCTTTTATATCCCTTTATATCCCTTCATATCTTTTTCTATCCTTTTCTATATTGTTTCATTACTTTTCACCGTCTTTCGGAAAGAAACAGGTATAGAGAATATAAGAGCTACATTCGCACAACTATTGTGTAACAAACTCATTTTATAGATCTTCTTAAATGTAGAAGCTGACAATTAATTAGTGCCTCAACCTTATATTTCTCTTGGTTTTCTCCTTTTGCTCTGCGATTATATACCCAACCCACTGGAAATATTAAAGTCATAGAGTACGTACAAACGAGGCCAATTGCGCAACTAAGTTCCGAGCACGAGTTAGGAGCTCGTGACGAAGGTGCTGCAGGTTGCTGTTGCTGTTTCTACAACCTATACATATATGTACATAAATGCTGTTTATATACCCACACTCGACATAATTTATTTTGCCGCGTGCGCCAACAGGAATCGCCTACCAATTCCAAAAGCAATGCCGTTTTCACCTAACATCAGATCAGGAAGGTCGCGAGTCCAAGCGAAAATTTATAATTTTTTTCATTCAACTAATAATTATAATAAAGTTCTTATAATATCAAGGAAAATAGGTCGTCAGTTCCAATTAGGCGAAGCCAATGATGCAAGTTTAAATTGCAATGGAATTAATTGGATAAGTTTCATAGAGAAAAAATACAGTAGAAAATATACATTTTGTTCGCAGAATCAAGTTGGTTCGCAGAGATGCTTTTGTTTTTTATTCCTGTTTCCTATCCTATCTAAAAAAATTGGTGGAACGAAATTATCAAAAATCTCGAACTCATTGTTGTTGACTAACTGATTAGTTGCATACTGCGTGAAATTCCTTCAAGTGGCTATTTTCAGTTTGTTCTTTTGAATTTTATGGAATTTTTTTAAAACGAAATTTCTGAATGAGGAATTTTAATTCTCAAGATTTATTTTTTAAATATAAAATTTAAATTGCAAATGATTCTTTAATAATAAAGGCAACAATTACGTTCTTAACATTTTGATCAAAATTTTTAAAATGACAAAAGGATTTTATTCATAACCCCTGAGACTATATGTATTTATCTATTAATAATGATGAAGAATTTTCTGCACCATTAATTTAGTAAATTCAAATTTCCAAGTAATTTTATTTGATGATATAATTTATTTGTGAATGCTTCTAAACACTATTGATAGAAGAAAACATTTAAAAACTTTGAAAGATTATCGAACATTTATAAAATATTTAAAAATAATGTTCAAGTATCAAAAAGCCCTAAATATCTTTTAAACTGACTCGATTTTTAGTTAATTCATTCATCTTTTTGGTTGAGGATTCAACTATTTTGTTGAAATTTCGTTTTTTTATGCATTGAACTGTTTTTGAATTTAAATTAAAATCTTTTTCTATGGAAATATCAACTATTACATTTTTCGTTGATAATTCATATTTCCTGGTTGAAAATTCGACTACTTGGTTAAAATATTGAATACTGAAAATAATGAATATTGAACCACTTTGTAAAAAGTCATTTTTTTTTTAAAGATTCATTATTTGAGTTGAAAATTGGTCTTTTTTGGCCTTTTAAAGAATATTTTAATCTTTTTTTGTTCAAAATACAACTGGTTAAAAATTATTCATTTTTGGTTGAGGAATCAAATATTTTGTTAAAAATTTATCTTTTTTATATGAATTCTACTGTTTTTGATTTAAAATAAAAATCTTTTTTCATTGAAATATCAGCTTTCACATTTTTCGTTAAGAATTTAACTTTTTTGTTGGAAAGTTTAACCATTTGGTTGAAGATGTACACACACATTGTTGTCGAAAACCTGATTGGTTGTGATACTGCGTTAATATGATTTTTAATGGCTGTTTTCAGATTGTTGACCTATTAGAAAATATTACGAATTTCTGTACCATCAATTTTTTAAATCAAAATTTGCAAATTAGTAATTTTATTTTATGATAAAATTTATTTCTAAATGGCGGTAACAAAAAAATTACCGCCACCGACAACAAGATTTCTACGAAACATTTAATGAATTAGGTTTCATTTTAGAAGAATTATTTTAAGTTTTGAAGATTTCAAAATTTGTCAAAAAAGAATTTGGAAGACTTTGAGACAACTTTTTAACTTTTTTAGGATTTTAAAAATTTAAGGAAAAGTGAATTGTTTAAAAAACTATTAAAAGTTTTTAAAGTTTTAAAGAGATAAAAAAATAGTTGAAATCTTGAGAAGATTTTAAAAAAATTCAAACAAAATGTTCATTTTTTAAGATTTCAAAACAAACAAAATTTAGCAGCATTTTAAGAATTTGGAAAAGTTTCAAGCAAATAATAAAATTTTCTTTCATGGGAAATATTCAAATGATTTTTTATTCTGAAAAATATATTTTAAGAGAATATGTAAAAAGATGTCAAGACATTTCAAAAGATTTTCAAAACAGAATCTGGAAAATTAAAACACAGTTTTGTTATTTGAAAAAAAAAGAAAAATCAGAATAATTTAAAAAGATATTTAAAAGTTTAGAAGTTTTGTAAAGATTCGAAATAATTCGTAAATTGATGATTTCAAAACATGTCGAAAAAAATTTAGATTTTTGAAAATTTCGGAAAAGAGAAATTTTTAAAGAAATTTAAAAGGTTTTAAGAGTCCATTTAAAAGATAATTAGGAATTTTGGAAGTTTTGAAGAGATTAAAAATATTTTAAAACTTGAAAAGATTTCCGAAAACTTATAAAATATTTTTAAATTTCTTCTAAACCTGTGAATGAGCTTTTAAGCTCTTTTGAACTGACTCGAATTTTTCATAATATTTTGTAAAATCTTGTAAAATAAAAAATGTGATTATTCTTATTTATAGTTTTCATTACTAAAAAATAAAACCATACAAGAATTAGGCTTTCAATATTGATTTAATTGAAATTCGATATAATTTTGTAAATTGGGGATGACATAATTTTACCGTAAAAGCAAAATCCCGAATGTTGAATAATACCAAAAATATAATTATCGAAATAGAACATTTGCGAAAAATTAATAGTTCCTAAGTTTCAGATTACCTAAGAAACCGAAACTGTAACGAAAATGTTTGTGAAGGAAATTGAAATATTCCGCAAGTAAAAGTTAACGAAAGTAGAAAAATTAAGAAATTTCAAATTCTCTACAAAATGATTGAAATTTCTAAAATTTACTAACATTGAGAATTTTCTAATTTTTGAAATTAAAAATTTCGTGCTTTAAAATTTCGCGAATTTTTAATTTCTGAATTTTTCTAGTTGTGTTAAGTTTCATTTTCGAATGATCTCAATTTCGTTATTAAACAATTTGAATAGTTTTACGTTTAATTTGTAGTTACAAAAAAATCGGTAATTATCTTTTCGGTATTTTTCAATATTCAGGATTTTTTTCGGCAAAATTATGTCATCCCCTAAATTGAACAGTTCATAATTTATAATATTGCTAGTTATTAATAGTTTTCTAAAGTTTCATATTTGTTGAAAATTCATGAGGTTTAAATTTTAAGACTACCGAATCGAAAGCATGGCAATTTCTATAATTCTTCATTGAATTCTTCCTACCGCGATAATAAATTTGCATTCGATCCGAAAGTCTCTACGGAACCATTTTTCAGTAAAAAGGGAATAAACATTCAAAAGTAATTCCAGACAAGAAAGATTTATTTAAATTTGTAAAGAAAAATTTCAAAGCCGTTAAATAAGTTAATTTTATATAGATTTAACTGCGCGATATTTCCGGAATATTTGACCACAGCAATTTGCCGAATGGATTTATTCCAACAGTAACCAATTTTCAGTCATGAGAAAAGTTTATATAAATATTCGAGCAATGTGAATGGCCTTATTTCCTATTGTTACGTTATTACTATTTACATTTTATGGAATAATGGATGTAGTTCCACAAATTCCACTTCTCGTTTCGGATGAAATTATTGCCCGAAATGAAGGTAATTTCTTTTTTATATTTAAAAAGTTTGATTGAGTGCAAATTGAATACAAAAGGGAATTGAAAGACACACGAATAAAAATATTACTATTAATAATAAAAATCATTAGAAATATTGGGGAAAGTATTGTCCAACAATTTTATACGCTTATATATTTTTCGAGTTTCTTAATCTGAAGAGTCCAGACACTTCCTCTTTTTTACTCGTCAAGTGCGCTTTCTCTTTACATGTCACATTCGTGCCATTCACACGTTTTGAATGGAACCAATCGTAGCTTTTCTCTGACAAAAAGATAAAAATATTTAATTTAAACAATTTTTATAATAAAAAAAATACTTTTATCATACCTACAATGAAAAGTTAATTATTGAAGCACACTTGCAAAATATTAATTAATTATTATACATAATAATCTTAAAATTTTACAATTTATTAGTATACGTCAGTTTGACGCAACTTAGAGAATTCTGTTACCACTTGAAATTGTTGCGATTGAATGGAAATTCTTTAGTTCGAATTGAAATTGGCAAGTTCCTTTAAAAAAATAATTACTCTGTGAAAATAGTAACTTGTTACATTTCCAGTCACTGATTTAAGTCACTTGAATTTTCTTTTTTTATACGGAAACATATGTTACATATGTAACAAATTATAAAAACTTCGAAAAAATAAATCAACGCTGTCATTTTTACTGTTCGGAATTGAAGAATTTGCGATTGCAAATCTATAAAATTGAACAAATTTCAATTTTAAATCTTCAAAATGAAACTGATTAAAAAAAGCAATCAAAAATTGAATTATTTTCTATTATACACATTAAATATTGAAGAGTCTTAAATTACAAATATTTAAAACTGAAGAATTTTAAACTGCAAATCGTGAAAATTGAAGATATTTCGATTGTAAATCTTCAAAATTGAACTATTAAAAAACCATTTAAAAGTACATACCTTTAAAATATAACTGTAGTGAATTGAAAAATTTGCGATTCTATATTTTCAAAATTCAAGAATTTTCCATTTCAACTCTTCAAACGTGAAGAACTTTGAAATCTAAACTTTTCAAATTGAAGATTTTTGAAGATTCAGAAGTGAAAACTCTTGACCTTTGATCTTCAAAATCATCCAAATTTAAGAATTTTTATTTATACATTTTTAAAATTAAAGATTTTTCAATTGCAAATCTTCAAGATAGACCTATTTCAAAAAGATGTTAAAAATTGTATGACATTAAATTATAAACATTCAAATCTAAAGTAGTTGGTGAATTATCATTATTATTATTATTTAATTATTTTAATAATTATTATTAAACTTCTTCAAAATGAATTAGTGTCAAAAATGGAAGACATCAGGTAAGACTCAGAATTCCATAATGTCTTTTAAGAACGAATAAAACAAAACAAAAAATTCAAAAAAATTTCAAAATTGGTTTAAAAAACTTCCAAATCTATAGAACGTTATAAAAGCCCACATTCACTTTTTTTCTTTGCCTGTAATTCCTGCTAGAATAAAAACATATATTAAAATGAAAGTTACAGATTACTGAAAGCGGATTAAAATTAAAATTGTATGAAAGCCGGTGCAGCTATTTGAATATTTGTTTTTATATATCATTATTAATTATATTTTATAGGACTTTAAACTGAAGCTTATATTTTAGGCGGAGTCTACACTGCCGGCTCCGGCAAGATTGTTCATATGAAATAAAAGCGAATTACGTATAAGGTCATGCAAATACCTGAAAATATAATTTTCAAGGTTAAAACTGATAGAAATCATGTTTTTAAAAAGAAAAATAATCTGCTAGCATTTTTTTCATGAAAATATGGTTAGCGTAGATCAAGTATTTTCGGTGCGAATAGGATATTCGGTTAACATAACCGATTATTCGTTTAAATTACGACAATTGCTCATAATAAGAATGAAAAATTATCAATTTTAGTATTTGATTGAACAGATTTTGAAAAATAAAAAAAATCAAGAAATGCTTCTGATACAAAATTATTTTTTACGAAAATATTTTTAAAAATGAAGCTTCGTCGGTATCGGTCATCTTGATAGTTGACGTCACAGCCTAAACACTAAAACACACGTTGGAAAGGGGTAGAGAGTTGACCAACATTATTTCTGTGGCCAGTTACCAGTTAGGTATTTTCATGTCCATGTTCGTAATCAACGCATCGAAATACATCAGTATACGAGGTTTTAAAAAATGTTGAAACAATAACGTTTTTCTTTTTAAAAATGTGGTTTTTAAAGTTTTGACCTTGAAATTGTTTTTTTTTTAATTTCCATGACCATATTCGTAATCAGTGCATAAAATATATCGCTACACGCTTTTCGGAACTTCACACCCAGAATGAAAAAAACAGCCGGCAACCAACAATCTTGCCGGCGCCGGCAAAGTTGTTAGTTGCCGGCGCCCGCAGGCTAGCCACTACGTATATTTTAATTTGATAATTAGGCATTCAAATGAAGAAACTTATAATAAGCGTATGTATCGCGCTATTCTTGCTAGTATTACATAATGATTAAATATAAAATATATTTATTGTTCGTTTATTGAGCTGTTACTTCAATAAGGGATATGAATTCTTCTTTCATATGAATTTAATCTTTTTATGTTGATTTTTTAACGCGTTCTTCACGATTTAATTCTCGCTGATTACGAAAGGAATGGAGGGATCGCTACACCTGTTCGTAAGGCGGGAATTTCGATCCACCATGTATCTTGGAATGAAACACTTGGGTTGTTTATCTTAGGTAAACGTAAGTCTCGTAAGAGGCTTTCTCCCGGTTTGGAATGTGCCTTGGCCACTACCACATATACGCGCCTACTTGACAACCGCAATCTTTCTCATTCTATTCCCTCTCGATCTCAGAGCCGGCGATTTTCTTCACATATTTCTGGAGGGGTGGGGGGGGGGTCCAGTCCATTCACACGTAATAATAATTTTTTAATTTCGAAATTTCAAAGATTCAAATATTGAAGCAAAAAAATTTCAAATATTAATATATCAATGTCAATATTGAAATTAATATAATGTAATAATAATAATATTATAATCTAAAAATAAAAATATAATAAAATGTTGCCAGAGGTCCGTCACACTTTGTGAACTCCAAGTTTAAAAGTGTACAATCGGAAATCAAATTGTGCAGTGGAAAATTAAATTTATTTTCTAAGCAAACTTTCCAGTTTTCTAACCTAATATTTTAAAAGTATGAGAAATTAACTTCAAAATATTATTTTTCAGTCTATACATTTTTTTAATTCCTGATTCATTGATTTGATCTAAATTTGGTTTCAAACTCAATTTCCGGTACAAAACAAAGGAGAATTTAAATGGATGCAAATTCGGTTTAAAATCCAATTTCCTATAAGAGAAAGTTTTATTTTTAGAAATTTTTTTGTTTTCTGCTAAGAAAAGGTAAATTTAAAAATGATTTAAAATTAAATTTTTAAAAATTCTCCGGAAATTTATGAAATATGCCGAAATGTATGAAAATTTATGGAAACTTATGTAATTTTTGGGAATTTTTGAAAATGAAGGGAAATTTTGAAATTTATGTATGGTGGGCATTTTTGGAAACTTTGGAGAAATACTTTTGGGGAAAACTTTCTCATCTATTGCTAAACTGCAGAAGGCTGGTGTCTGTCCTCAGTATGCAACACAAACCAACCATGACTCTTCTGGTTCTAGTTTTGTCCCTATACTCCCCCTCCATTAACCGAAGTTGGGTGGGACTGAAGTTATAACTAGACTTACCACCTCACGACAACTGGCTACTTATTTTGGACATAATTTTTACTCGCAAAATACATTTCCCGCATCAAGTTGATAGTTGGCCGTATACTTTAAACAATGAATAATACAAACAATAGAGTAGCCTCAGAATGAAATGAAACTTTGTTTGACGATAGGCATGCATTCGGAAAAGTTTCAGGCGATGAATGGAGACTGGGTGTTTGGAATACTAGATGGGTGAATGGTCGTAAGGAAAGACAATTACGAGAAACAATACACGCAAGGATGCTAGATATTTTATGTGTACCTAAAACACAGAAAACGCGTTGCGACACTTGAGTAAAAGAAAAAGGGCAGTTCAATAACGGATTCGAACTATGGTCAGGAGTAGATAGTGAATTATGTGGTAGCTAAGGAGTCGTTCTGATTATAAATGAGAGAGCAAAACAGCACGTCAAGAAGCAGGTCGAAAATTTGAAAATTCATCCACTTGGTTTAATGTTGAACTGCCTTATTCAACATTTATTCTTTTGGTTGAAGATTAATCACTTTAGTTGAAGATTCATTTCTTTGGATGGAAATTTAACTACATATTTCGTTTAAAAATTCGTTTTATTTTTGTTAAAAATTATCTTTTTTTTACTGAAAATTCAATTATTCCAGTTGGAGATTTATGATATAAGTTGAAGGATCATCTCTTTGGTTGAAAATGTAATCATTTTGTTGAACTGTTTTTTTAATTCATTTTTTCACTGGAAATTTAACTAGTCCAGTTAAAGATTCATCATATAAGTCGAAAATTTATCTGTATTGTCGAGAACGTAATTTGTTTATTGAAAATTTGTTTTTTCGAGAGAAGATTAATCTTCTTGGTAAAAAATTAATCTGTTTAGTGAAAAATTCAATTATTCGGTTGAAAATGGAAATTTTGTTGAAAATTCATACTTTTTTGGGTAGATAAGTCGACTGTTTTGTATGAAATTCGTCTTTTTGGCTAGAAAATTCAAGAATTTGGTTGCAATTTTTTTTTTGTTAAAAGTAAAACTATTTGGTTGTCTCTAAATTTCAATCAGTGATTTTTTTCACCAATATCAAATAGTACACACCACACCACACCACACCACACCACACCACACCACACCACACCACACCACACCACACCACACCACACCACACCACACCACACCACACCACACCACACCACACCACACCACACAACACCACACCACACCACACCACACCACACCACAACACACAACACCACACCACACCACACCACACCACACCACACCACAACACACCACTCCACACCACACCACACCACACCACACCACACCACACCACACCACACCACACCACACCACACCACACCACACCACACCACACCACACCACACCACACCACACCACACCACACCACACCACACCACACTACACTACACTACACTATACTATACTATACTATACTATACTATACTATACTATACTATACTATACTATACTGTACTGTACTATAGCTAGTACTGTACCTGATATATTTGTTCGAATATTCGAGACGGATCGATGACCAATTCACGAACCTTCCATTAACTCCTGTGATCTAGCAATACCGATTTACAAATTTGAAAAAATGTATAATTCATCTTGTTTATATGAGGAACACTTTTTTTTGAATTGGTAACGCAACAGTAATTTATATGATGTATTTGCTGAAGTGTTCGAAACGCTTCGATTGACCTATTGACAAATCTTTCATGATATTCCATGATCTACCAATAACGTTTTTGAAGTTTTCTATAAAATTATTTGGTTTGTTTATATTATGAAACTTATTTGCGTATTAGAAACACAATAGTACTGTCTATGATTATTTGTTCGCGTCTTAGTGAAACATTGATTCAACAAAATCAGTACATGAAAATTATATTTTATACCAGTTTGAAAATATGAGGAAGCAATGTACTCATAAAATGACCAAAAAAATACATTCATAATGAATACACCCATAGTACTTAGCAGCGGTATTTTATTTGAAATTGTTAAAATAAAAAATCACCTAAATAATTTAAATTTGCAATTGTGCACGCATTTTGGCTTAGAGACGGCTTAATCGCCGTACTTCGGATTTCAAAGTTCTATATTTGATCAAGTTTCATCATTTCGACAATAGCACATTGTAAAAATCGTAAAATGCTTTCGCCATTGCCATATTTAATTTAGACTACTTTCATACTATTTCAGATAAAAAATTGTATTCAGAATATCATCAAACTGGTGAAAAGAATGTAATAAATATTACGAAAAATGCGCATTCCAATAATATGTACTCTAATTGTAAAATAAAAAGGATTTTACTTTCCATTTAATTTAAACGTTTCCAAGCGGAAATATATTTCTTTTCTGAAACTCGTTAATATTTCACAAGAGCTTTCTCGGAAATTGGTGGTGTTTTGAAAGCAGTCCTCGTAGGGCGGAAATTGGCATTATTAAGAGGAAAAATAAAAGGCCGATGGTCAAGCACTGGCGCGGCGAGTATTCAAACGTTATAGGTTGCGACAAGAGGTGGAGCGGAGGGTTCTCGACGGGAGCAGATAATTGAAAGTACCGTTTCCACAATACGATCCCAGCTCGACAACCACCGTGGAAACTCCGCTTACTTGCTCCCAGCAATAACTGAAACTGGAGTGTTGGAGGGTGCTTTGGAGTACTCTCGTTCAGTCATCCTCTCTTCTCTCTTCCAAGGGTGGATCCTGAAGTACTGTCGTGCAAACCGAACTACTTTGCTATTCAGAGGCGGGTACCTACTCTCTCCAGTCTATCAGCTCATACCGCCAAATTGACACATTTACGATGACTAAGCATCCCCAACTTGTTGTTGTTACTTGCGTTTTATCAGCAGACAATTTAGTCTTTCACTAAACCACGCAAACTGTTTCATAGTGTTTCATTAACATTTTCATTTGCCGATGTGGAATTCGAATTCGCATCGTACGCGTGCGGCAGTGCGTTGAAAACTGTAAATAGAAACTCTATTGAGAGTAAAATTGAGTTTTTCAAACATTTAGTTATTTTCGTGTTTAAACTTTAAATACACAATCGAATTAAATTGCTAGTGTAATTGATGTCACACAAAAACCCTGGGTATCAAAGCTTTGCAAACAGTTGACAACTACTTTATGTAACAAATGAAAGCTACCCACTGTGCAACGTTTTGATGCGATTTTCTAGCTCAATTTCATTTTTGGGCTTGTATTGTGAACAGGTGACAACTTAATTATATATCATATAAAAACTACCTATTATGCAACATCTTGATGCATTTTTCCAACTCAATTTGATACTCAGGCATATGCTGTGTTATCAATTATTATAAAAAGCTTCCAAAATAGACAGAGTATCTAGTGATTAGCTAATTTGAATTTTCCTTTTTTTCCCTCGATCACATTTTTCCCCTGAACAATTGAAAGATGTCTTTTTGTAATTTGGCAATTATTTTTCTAGACGTGCCAAACATATTCTCAATCACAGACTGAAATGATAAATATTGATCGAAATTACATTACCGATCACTAGTGTATGACACCGCCTATTAATTGATGATTTATTTATGATGTTTTATTTATTTATCGAATTAAAAAAAAATTTAATAGAGACACTAATCTCGACATTCGTTCCAATCTGCAAGGTTGCCTACGACTGTCATTAAGATTCCTTTTGAATTAGGCATACATATGTTTACCTTAATTTATCGAAAGATATATATGTTTTGTTTCAATATTACTTAAAGGATGTTTTTATCAACCCAGGTTTACGCTTTAAGTATAATTCCTGATAACACTAAACGTGCTAAACGTGTATATCCTGACTTCTGTGAAATGCAGGAAGCCAGTGGATACCTAATCGGAAGTAAGACAGCGACAAGTAATAAGAACAGCTTGCATAGAATAGAACAGACGTTGAGTGATGGGTAGTGGTCGAAGCAGGACCATCACCTCTTCCTACTATCAGACTAGATAGTATGCTGTGAGTTTCAATGAATTTTCAGCCATTCATCTCTATATCTATATACCACTGTGTTTTACGTTGGACACCCTGCCTCCCGCTGCGGATAGCGTGAGCGCGAAATTACGGTATCCAACATTTCGTTGCGGCCGAGGATACATTCGTCAAATTGATGTTGCCAAGATACGTAGCTAGCTCTCCCTTATCCTACCGCCTACCCCAATATAGTCCTAGAAGCTCTATATATCCTTTGTGGAAGTAACACGACTTACGTGTAAAGGAAGTAATTTAGCTAATGATACTGGTGTTCAGGAGGGTTGCGGCTTTAAATTGATTATTTAAACATTTATGCCCTGGAATATTACCGCTATCTGTGCCCCATAATCTCTTAGAAATGTCTAGTATCTTCTTGAAGTTCTACTCGCATTAGGGTGATCCAAAAAAGGCTTTTCTTGAAAAGTGAAAACGCTTTCTGCGTTTTAATACTTTGAATGTGTATATAGGTATGGCATTAAATTTCATTGTAAGCATATATTAATGATGAAATTTTTTAAACCTGATTCCTTCAATTGTATATAATTATATATAATTATATATAATAGATGGAAAAAATTCCAAAAATATACCTGTGTAATATTTGTCACCAGTTGCAAATTGAATGCTTTGCATGCTCACTGCTTTTCTGCGTATAATGTTTGAAAATTCTGAGAGAAATCATGTCAGTTCTGTGAACCATAGGCTACTAAAATGTTATGTATTTCACTTTGTGCTTTGATTTCTAACTCAGAAAAAAATCTCAAAGCCGTGTCACCGTTTTTACAATGCAAATGTCCGCTCCAAGGCTTGAGGTTGTGGAAAGTGCGCGCAACCACCCAGGTCAAAAATATTTCTATTAGATGCAGTCACCATTAGAGGAATAAAAAGTGCTTCTAGAATTATCTAAGTATCACACATTCAAAAATCGAAAAATTTGAATTTGGCGAAAAAATGGCCACTCCATCATCGTATTTTTCTCCAAGAATATTTGAAGCACACTTTACTATATTGAGCCGAAGAAGTTTACCATGAAGAAAGTTATTTCCAATATAAGGCTAAAATGTGCACTCCAAATTTTGAGCGAAAATGTCCACTCCAGCGCCAGCAGCTGTAAAAATCGCGCGCATCAAGATATGATTAAATTTTTTGCTGATTTTACTGTATTTTGGTGGCCAAAAAACGTCCCAGAAAGGAAAATTATGTGATGCAACAATCATGTAAATTTCGTAAAAATCAAAGTTAAAATATGTATAATAAATGGCTTTTCATCAAAAGTTACAATATTTTTTCAAAAAATTAGAATATTTTGAAATATTACAAAAAGCAGGTAAATAATGGAAAAAATATTACTTTTTTCTATCAAATTACTCGTCTAAAATATTTTTGTAACAAAGAGGTTTTTATATTAGAAAGGCCTAAAGCTTCTCGCAAACTAAAATTATTTTAGTAAAAATACAAAATAATAAATAAATTTTATATCCATTTTTCGGCAAATAAATCTATCATTATTATAATAAGTTAACCCTTTTCTAACAAATTTAATTAGAGAAGAGTTTGAGAAAGTATTTCTAATGTTTCTTCTAAGTAATATATTTAAAATAATAGTTTAATGATGGAAAAATAGATTGAAAACAACTTTTAAACAATTTTTAATACCAACATTGAATTGAACGTTAAACACAATTTCATTGGCTTACTTTATTGAAAATAAATTTTTCGTGATACATTCCAATATAATTTCGATTCAATTTTATTTGATTAAAATCATAGAGAGAAACAGTAATGTTATTATATAATATATTATATTATATCTATATTAGCAAATTATAATATCAGTATCTTTATTATAATATAATATGATATAATATAATACAACTTTTATATTATTACTTAACATAATTTTTTATATTTAATAGAACTTAGAGAATAAGTGTGTATTCCTCTGGGTTTGAAATTTGCCGCCTTGAGTGCAATTTTTCCTCTCACCCCCGTGCAGAAATCGCCATATATTTCCCTCATTACCGATCTGGCCCTGATCGGTTTAATATCTTCGGGGCCAGATCGGGATAATTCTATGACCCAGACCCGAGCCAGACCGGTTGTCAAATGAAGTGTGTTATTGTTGATAACATTCATGTTTATTAGCTAAGTTTAAGTGTATAATGCAATAAACAATGTTTCAAAGCCTAGTGCACCACGAGTTCGAAAGCAGACAATTTTCGTGATGTGAACGAGGGTAAGTAAATCATTAAATTGTATTGAATTAATTAAGTTTGGATTAAATAAACACAAATAAAAAATGTATATGAATTTTAACCCAAGTTATTGATTATTTATTGAAAATTAGGTAGCTAATGATGCAGATGATGAAGAAGAAAGTGGAACGTAATCCGAAATGCAAGTTCCAGGAATTTTAGAAAACCGAATTATTATTGTTGAAATCGAGGATGGTGATGAACTGATTGATCATGAGGATTTCAATTCTACTCATGAGGACTCAGATACTAATCAGGTTCCAAATGTCAACGTAGATTTAAGTAAGAATTTCTTATAAGCTCTAACCTTACAATTAAATCTTTTTATCTTTAAATCTTTAAATGATTATGCACATATTAGATCCACCCATGGTAGATAATTTACAACGTATTTTTTATGCAGATTGCTTAAGATTGTTGGAACGAGGTTCTGACCTCAAAATTCTATTTTCTCATTTTAATAGTACTTCTTTTAGAAATAGAAATATGTCTATAGAGCGAACAAAATTTTAGTTTGAATGCTTTTTCTTTGAAATAAGGAATTCCAAATCTAACCTCAAAATGCAATCTCTTCATTTTACAAAAAAAGTATTGAAATTATACATTTTTTCGATCTGTATTTTTAAAAATTAATTTTAAACTGAAAATTCAAGAATTTGACTAAAATTGATGAATTTTCTTATAAATTTGTATTTTTCGGTAAAAAATTAATCTTCTTGATTGAAAATTCAACTACTTTGTTGATAGTAAAATTGCGTTGCTAAAAATCCATTTTAGTGGTTGAAAATCCATCTCTTTGGTTGAAAATTTTATTATTTTATTGAAACTTCGTTTTTTTCGGTTAAAAATCAATTTTTTCAGCTGCAAGTTTCACTATTCCATTTTTGGTTTAAAATTGATCGTTCTTAGTTGACAATTCAACAATTTGGTTGAGAATTGATGTATTTTGGTGTAATTTTGCGTTTATTTGGTAGAAAATTCAACTGTTTTGTTGAAAATTTGTCTTTGGTTGAAAATGGATCGTTTTCAGCTGAAAATTAAACAATTTGGTTGAAAATTTATGTATTTTGTTGTAAATTTGTCTCTTTACTTGTGAATGAATCTTCTTGATTTAATTATTTTCTTGAAACTTCGTTTTTTTTTGCTGAAAATCAATTTGTTTCTACTGCAAATTCAACTTATCCATTTTGGGTTAAAAATTGATCGGTTTTAGTTTAAACTTCAACTATTTGGTCGACAATTTACTTTCTCGTTGAATATTCGCATTTTGGGGTTGAAAACTCAACTGTTTTGTGGAATTTTCATCATTCTGAATTACAAATTCAATTGTTTGGTTGAAAATTCGTCTTTCTTCGCTGAATTCAACCCTTTTGATATAAAATAAAAATATTTTTTGGTTGAAGTATCAATTAGGACATTTTTCGTTGAAAAATTATTCTTTTTGGTTAAGTTCGGCTATTTTTTACTTTTATTGAGGATTTATCTTTTTGGGTTGAAAAATCAACTAATACTATGTTGAAAGTTGAATTACTTAGTTAAACATACATGTTATGTTAATAAATTATTGTGAATTATTCTTTTTTGATAAAAAGTTCAACTTAAATCTGTATACGTTTAAGTTGATTTACCTTGATAAAAAAGTTATTTTACTAGTTGAAGAAATTTAACTATTTTTTTGAAAATTCGTTTTGTCGTTGTTGAAAATCCATTTTTTGAGTTGCAAATTCAGCTATTTCAATTTTTGTTGAAAATTGATCGTTTTTACTTTTATATTTAACTATTTGGTTTGCAAATTCACCTGCTTTGTAGAATTCGACTTGAAATCTTAAGCGTTTCGTGTTAAATTCAATATGGTAACTATTACAATAATTTTATTCGAATTGGAAAATCTTCGAATGTCATGGCAAAAAAAAAATATTTTCAAGAGATTTAATGCTGATGTTCACTGCGGTGAAAATAGTCGAAGGGAAAGAACTTTTTAACTATTTTTTCTTTTGCATATGCTTGTTAGGTACACATTTAATCTTTTATATTATTGAGACTTAGCTGAAAATTATATTAATTTCATATGCAGACTAATCGTTTATAACAAAACATTTTCAGAGGTTGCTTCTACAAAGTGTACTGTCACTGTGGAAGAAGCATTGTCGCACATCAGTACAATGATTGGAAATGCCAAGGACTGGGGCGGACATCGTAAAGAACAAAGTAAAAAAACTAACAAATTTACTGAGTTTGCATTTATATTTGTGTTAATATTTGGTACTTAAATAAAAAATATGGTTCACTTTATTCATTTTACTTGTCATAAAATTATTATTATGCAATAAATTATGAGAAATTATAAATTTCAAAAATTGCTCTTAACGGGAAATTGTCCGGGGCCAGGTCAGGCGGCCAGATCTGGCTCCGATCGGGCCGTGTGTTTCATCAGCGATCGGGCCCAGGTCCGTTTTCCAGATCTGGGCCAAATTTGGCCTGGTCTGGTCCATAGCAAAATTTCTAAACGGGAAAACGGGAGGCACTGTCTATACTTGTTAAAACTAGTTTGTGTACAAGAAAAAAAAGAAGTTGTAACAAATTATTTAACTAAAGATTATAGTGTTAAATCAAATTATCCATATAATTTGCGTTTATATAATAAAATATATACTTGCATGTGTTTGTTCAAGTGACTGGTGCTTTTTGTTACTAAAATTACAACGAAGATATGTGTTCGCTCGTAATTATTATTTGTTTTATTTATACTGCTCTTCACTAAAGAATCATACATTTTGTACAATAGTATATTGTGCTACAAGTTGAAAAAGCGAGAGATTTAAAACGAGTGTGAAGTTAGCTACCCGAGCGGAGCGAGGGTGGCTATCACACGAGTTTTAAATCGTCGCTTTTTCAATGTGTGGGACACGATACTTTTTCTATAATTTGTGCAAAAGTGCTAGTTTTTGTTTACCTGTTTTTTGTGTAAAAAGAAGGCGATTTTTTGTCGATTGACGCAACAATGACAATGGCAATTATCAAAACCATGGCAATAATATGGCAGTAATAATAAGCTGGTTCTCACAATTGAATAGTTGGCCCATAAAGTTGAGGGCTTCAAAATTTCCGATTTTTCGTGAAAAAACACCAAGCACAGTATTTTCGGAGAAACTGACGGTGTTTTTTTGCTTTTGCCAAGTGACAAAAGTACATACAAAATACACAACTCGAGACTTTTCAGGAAATTGATTTTAGGTTAGGGACGACAGTCGGAAAATAGAATGAAGTTGGCTGCGCACGATGCACGAGTACACCCGAGGCAGCACGAACCCACCCGAAATAACATTTACTTTTGTCACTGTGCCTCACTTTTATCACTGTCCATATACTTTTTCCACTGCATCTGTCTACTTTTGTCACTGTTGCCCGGAAAGGTCGGCACTGCGCATGCGCCACGTCATCGACCAAAAATCGATCACTTTTTACACCAAAAACAGGTGGAAAAACTGGCACTTTTTCGCGAATTATAGAAAAAATATTTAATATGATCCTAGTTTAGCACGAAGTAATTTATTGTAAATATTATCAGATAATAAATACATTATATTATTAAATATTAATTTTTATTATTGTTTGATAAGAATAATTTAAATTAGTAGTTTTTACTGCGAAAAAGGCAAAACTAGGAAAAACACGTCAAGCAGAAGCTTAAAAGAAAGCTGAGCACAATAGAAAAAGAATCATTTAGCAATAGAGATTAACGTTTACTTTCCTTTGATATTTCGCAATACTTCGTTGTAAAAATAATAAATAAGATAATATATTTTCTTCGAACTGTTTAATTTACGAACTGTTATCTTCTATATGGTCAAGATATAATTTCAGTGTTGGAAAAAGAACCAACCTTGATTTAAAATAAAAGATGAAGTAAATGATGACTTAAAATTTAGTAATAAAGTTTCGAATTTATCAAATGATGTCCGCATTATTTCTTTGCAGACACTCGTTATATATTTTTAATCAAGAACATAGTGATTTACACACTATGCGCATGCTCAAAAATATCGACCATGCTAAAATATGCGTTTCTATATGTATTTAGAATGTAGGAAAAAAGTTTGAAATGTGTACCTTAAGATTTGTTTTGAAACTTTTTTTGTTGAGAAAATGACACTTTCCGTGGAAATGCACATATATCAGACGTGCACAAAATTGATAGTCTGCTCTCTTAAAATGAACCAGTGAAATCTCACTGATTTCCAGTGAAATCTCACTGGTTGAAATAGCCAGAAGTGTGTCACTGACAATCAGTGAGCATTCACTGGTTCATTCAGTGAAGTTCCGACACTGGTTTAATCAGTAAGGTTCACTGGTTTCTCAGTACCAGTAGTCACCTGGTCGTACGCCTTGTCACATGTCAGCTGTTTAGGTATGGCACTTATCATTCATCGAACTTTTGTGGTAAGAGTTGTAAAATTAAATTTGAAAAACCTCACTTTATCCTCACAACAATAAATGAAGGCCGGGCTGCAATATAATGGGATATAATATGTTGCGCCTGATTGTGGAAAGACCCGTCGTTATGTTAACGTGTCGCTTTGCTCAAAGTCAAACCCATGGCCAGGGACCTCCCACTATCAAGCGAAAGATATTATATCCCCTGCTCATTGCAGATAGGCACCAAATATTTATAAAACAAACACTTGTACACAATAAGATTCGTTTTCACTCGAGAAATGCCAAAGACCTGACCGACGACGCGCGCGTACCAGACGACTGGAGGTTCATGTCTTGCCCGCGTGGAGCGCTATATCACTGGTTCAATCTATCATTTGGCGTAACTGGTAGAATCAGTAGCGCTATTTTAGTTGAATCTCTTACTGGTTCGTCCAGTCAAAGTGGAAAAATCACTGGTTCACCAGTGATAATTCAAAATACTGATTCAACCAGTGACAATTTCACTGGTTCAGTTTAAGAGAGTGAAGAGTATTATCTAAACAATCGTTGAAGAATATATTGTTTTTAATGCCAACTTTGGAAGGCTCATGAAACTTTTTTTTAATCCGGTTATTTTGAAAGATCATAACTCGGCACCTATTGAAGATAAAAGTTTTTTTTCAATTTTCTCCAAATTTTCTCTAGGTTAATTTTGCTGCTGGAAATTTTGCTCTAAAATCAATGGAAGGGGTCGACCTTCACAAACTCGATTTTTAGAATTTTTTCCAAAAATATTTCCAGGACACATCGTAGTAATTTCTAGCAAATTTGGAATTTGCATTAGGACACATTAATAAGTCGTTTTAGAAACAACAAAAACGTGCTCTACCTAGTTAAACCGGTAAACAGTCTTTTGTACGAGATGCCTAGACTGCAATTACAGAACGAACATGTGAAGTTTGCTGTAAGTATTTTTAAGTGGGTAAAGTTCAATATTATCCGTCCTTTCTTCTAGGGAGATTTTAACCACCTGAAGGTAATTTTTTTGTAGGTTTGCAAATACCTTGTTTATATTAAGTAGTTTGTTCAATTATGTATACCCGCTTTGACAGTGAATTTTTTTTTTTTTTTTGAACGAAAATTGTTCGATTTCACGTTTTTCAGAGTCTATTACGCAACGATGAATTAATTCCGGGCTCCAGACTCGAGCCGGAAATTAGCTCATATGTGTGGTTCATGGTGCATGGGTTATGAAAAGGAATCGATGAGAGGTTTCGTATTAATTTCAGTTGGAACCCAATTACCGAGAGTCGTAACATGTAAAACGCACCGTATGCTCTCATCGGGTCCTTTACTTCCAACCTAAAAGATCTGCAACAGCAGATTGAATTTCACGCTAAAATTGGAGCGCACTGATCCAGCTGAATTTGACCATATTTAATGTTTTAAATGTTACATAAGTGCAACGAATTTTCATCATTTCAATTAAAATTCTCTCTAAATAATAATTAATAATGATTTTTCAATTATTAGATTAATATAATGTTGAAGGATTTTTACTGATAATTAGTGTAAAAGTTCTATCACAGTACTTTTATTGTTTTTTCGAGCTCAAAGTATATATTATATATCTATATATTTATACATTCATACATTTTCCTATGTAGAAATTGCGATCAGAATTTGGAAGGGCCCCGGCTAGTTTTCCCCGTTTCTGATCGGCCGCTTGTCGGGAAAAATATGGAGGGCCAGACTAGTTCTGTAACGCTATTTTAGCCAGGCACTATCTAGAACTTCTAGCGAGGTCCTAACAGGAATACCCTTCAACCGCCCGTCTAGACCCTCTCTGTTTTCCGGTACGCTCATTATTCAGCTGTGATATAAATATATGTGATAAACTATTTTTCAACAACAAAATGATTATTTTTATTATTTTCCACTGGGTTTCACATGCACAGCACAAATTTAACTGTTTTCCTTATGTTTCACGTATTAACAAAAAATTCGAAATTTATTTTAATCAAAGTGATTGTGAAAGGTGAAAAAAGAAATTACCTACATTTTTTTGGTTATATTCACAAATCACATTCAGTATATATATAATAAATAGAATTTAACAAAACTACACTTGAACTATATTCAATAAAAATTTACGTAGTGTTATTTTCAATAAAAACACGTGTTTATAAGTTTTAAACGCACGGATGCTTCAGATGAAAATAAATTTCAGTTTGCTGCCACGTGTTGTTGAGGCAGCCATTCGCCTGTTTACTAAAACATAATTTAGTGCATACAAACTTCTGAAGATGGCACTGCATCATATATACTGCAGCACCATCTTCAGGAAATTTATCTGGGGTATGCTGACTAACGCCCGACCAGTGCCTGACTAGAATTTTTTGGTTCTTTTATCTAAATCAGGAACCAACTAAAGCCCCGCTCAAATACAAGATTAGGGCCTTACTAGAGGCACATAGTTTTTTCTAGTCATAAGGAATAAAAAATCTTAGCAGTGCCTTGAAGGGTCCTGTTTAGAACTTACTAGTCCAGTTGTTCTAGTGAGATTCTGACTACTGCCCTAATTGAAATGAGGACAAATGGGGCAGTTTCTACATGGGTTTGTGTATTATTTTATGTGTATATTCTGTTCAGCTCCTAAAGGTGCTTTATAGCCCTGTGAGCTTTTTTCTCAATAAATGAAAATGAAAAATGAAAGTATCCCGTGCAGAAATTTCCCCATCTTTACCTATTTGAAGTTGGTTTCTGATGGGGCCCCCAACAGAATATCTAGTCTAGAAAAAACTGACGGGGGCCCTGTCAGGTTCTAGAGAAGGATACCATGCTTCGTGTTGGTATGGCGAATCTATCTGTATCTAATGGGGCCCCGACCCGAGAATTCCTACAATCTTATATTGCCTAAAATATTAATTTTGAGGTTTTTGAAGGTTTTAGTATGCAGAAATCATGTTCTTTGGACCATTTAAACGCGTTATTCTTGAAAACTTGATTTAGGGCACTATTGAACATTTTTTTTCGGGGCCAGGCACATATGTGTCAGCTAAAGTTAAAGAGGTTATGTCAAATACGGCTGTCCAGTGCTTTACCAGAGCTTTCAAGTTTTGTATTTTTTAGTTGTCAATGTAATTTTGTTTGTTTTTTACAATTATTTTTCTCCACGATGGAAGCGAAAAGGCGCCTGCAACAGCAGGGACGACTTTAGAGCAAAAAGTTCCGCCTAATCAAAAAAGTCAAACGGGAAGATGATGATCAAAGTGAGGTTATTTAAAATCAGAATTGGCTTTTTTACGCGTAAGTATAGTAAGTATACCATTAAGCCATTTCCCTTTCAGGGTAGGCGTGACACTACCCGATTCGGCTAGTGTTTCTAGGTGGATAGTTTCTTGTAGTAAATAACTACTACAGGTGTGGGCTCACCACACCCACAATGTGCCAACAGCACGCAGTATTCTCGAATGGTCACCCATCCAAATACTAACCGCGCCCAACGCTGCTTGACTTCAGTGATCTGACGAGAACTGGTTTTTTCAGCGTGGTATGTCCGTTGGTGTGACTTGATTTATTTATGTTTACAAGTTTTTCTCTAATTTATATAATAATACATTATTAGTATCAAATCATTAATAAAATACTCGTAAATTAAATTATAATGCAGAATATTATTTAACCCAGTAATTTAAATCAAACACAGGGGCCC
>CAKNYM010028111.1:0-32567 GCA_932195095.1 Andricus curvator | reverse complement strand
GGGGGGGGGGGGGAGATGCATAATTTCAGTATAAATATGCGACTTACTTTCGGCAAGGAGAGTCCTTAATTCAATGTCATCTCAACCTTACACTATCTTTTCAGTATAAATATCGTCTTAATTTCAGGTATTTACTACCTTAACTTTAGGTCTTTACGGCCTGAAATTCAGTCTTTTTGTTTGCTTACTTTAATGTTTGTTTTTTCTGTGAGGAATCAGCACTCGATTATCATCATGCTAGCTGAGAGCAATCTTATCTTATTTAATCGAGTGCACCTCATGCTTTCGACTTCGGATTAAATGTTGAGTCCGGACCAGGTTTTGGCAAGAAATTAGAGACTGCTTATAATTGTCGAATGATGTCGTTCTCAAAGTAGAATCTTTTACCCCTTTAGCTTTCTTTTTTCACTCTCTTCGCTTGAAACTTTATATGCATATAATTTTGATTGCAAACCAATACAATCAGTTATTATTTTTCTATTAATTTCACCTTTCATCAAACTCAATACTTTTTTGTTTAGCAGACGTATTCCGTAAACATTATTTGGTGAATAGTCTGATGTATCGAATTTGTGGGAATTTTTTAAAATATAATCGTAGACGTTGGGAACTGTGAATTGATATAGTTGTCTGTCTGTGTTTGTAGACAGTAATTTTGCATTGTTACCAAACGTGGTCTGAATATAATTATAATGAAAATCATAAATTATTATTTTTGATACGTCAAGAACTGTCAATCCTGTATAAATTGGTTTATTGGAATTAATTTTTGTTTTATTTATTTCAATGATTACCATGTCTTCACCAAATATGGTGTAGCTATGCAAATTTGACCTTGCGATTAAATTTTTCGCACCATACCGCCTTTCCGATTTGGTTACAAGCCTTAAATTTTTACGCTTTCTAACATTTTCCATAGTTTTACCAAAAACTGAATTATTCATTAATTTATCAAAGTTTGTCTCAAACGCATTTACTGATTTTTTTCTGCAGTCTGTATTTAGGTTAATGTAATCTTTTAACCATGGTTTCTGTTTAAATTGTAATACTCAATGGACTTTAGTTAGCTTCATTCTCAAGGATAAATATTTTTTCAAATTTCTATGATGAACTATATAATTTTTCTTTGGTAGCAAAGGTACTAATTTTGGAAATGTGCATTTTGGGAAAGGAGGTACGAAATGTTCTGGGCATAAAGGTAAGTCTTTATGTAAATCATGAAGCTCTTCTGGATATTCTAAATCTACCTCTAAGATGTAACCTTCAGGTGAATCTTCAGGAATATTGAAAAAGTTTTCTGCATTGTCAAAGTTTTCAAACCATTTAAAATCTTTATACGGTAAATATTCACTCATAGCTGCACCATACTGGTTATTGAGATCAAAGTACATTATGCAAGACTCTGGTTTATTTGGATTGAAATTTAATCCCATAAATCTGTAATTTGCCTTTGCATATCTGTTTGAGCTTTGTGAAACCCCACCCCGAATACCTTTTTCAATAAATAACAACATTTCAACATCTGTAAATAAATCGATTGAAAAAAACCGGATTGAAAAAAAATCAATCCGGTTCAGTTCTGTTATTGTCACGGTTACATCGAACTGAAACTCACGGATTTTATTTTTATATCTATTCGGCTTAGTTCGGAATTCAATGTAGATACTTCAATGGTGTCAGTTTGGAATGCCGAACTGATTTATCAGGTGGTCGTGATCTATTCGGCTCAGTTCGGAATTTCAAGTAACATTTAAATGGTTTCAGTTTGGAATGCCGAACTAGTTTGTCAGGTACTCTTGATGTATTCGGCTCAGTTCGAAAGTCCAAGTAGGCACTGGAATGGTTTCAGTTTGCAATGCCGAACTGGTTATTGGGCGCTCGCGATCTATTCGGCTCAGTTCGGAATTCCAAGTAGACACTGCAATGGTTTCAGTTCGCAATACCGAGCTGATTGTTAGACGGCTGTGATCTATTGGGCTCCGTTCGGAAGTCCAAGTGGAATGGTTTCAGTTTGGAATGCCCAACTGGTTGTCAGGCGGTCGCGATCTATTTTGCTAAGTTCGGAATTCCAAGTAGATACTGCATTGGTTCCAATTTTGAATACCGAACTAGCTGATAGGTGCTTGTGATCTATTCGGCTCAGTTCGGAAGTCCAAGTAGACACTGGAATGGTTTCAGTTTGAAATCCCGAACTGGTTGTTAGACTGTTGTGATCTATTCGGTTCAATGTTGAATTCCAAATAGACAATGGAATGGTTCAATTTTGAATACCGAACTGGCTGATAAGTGCTTGTGATCTATTAGGCTCTGTTTATAATTCCAAGTAGACAATGGAATGGTTTCACTTTGGAATGCCGAACTGGTTGTCACGCTGTCGTGATCTATTCAGCTCAGTTCGGAATTTCAAATGGACACTAGAATGGTTTCAATTTGGAATACGGAACTGGCTGATAAGTGATTGTGTTACAAACCAGCTTAAATAAATTGTAAATTTATTAATCGATTTCAATGGGGGCAATTTTGTGGTAACATGATGCCGAATGAGCTGATACGTTGGAAGAGCAACAGACCAAACTAACTCTCGTCAGTTTGTTTATTTTATATTTTAGTGGGATTCGTCAACTTCCTCCTGTCGGAGTACCGCACTTGCTGCTTTTACTGAAATTGAGACTAGGTTCCAAATGATTGATTGAATATGTTCAATTAGAAAATAGTTGACAATTTATTACATTTGTTATTGAAATTTTGAACAGGTTTCTCTATCCTAGATAAATTAAATTGTCTCGCACAGAATCTCTGTTTTTAATTCAAATTGTTCTAAAATTATTTATTCTAGTTTTAAGATAGACTGGACAAAAGGGCAGAGAGAGAGCACTAACGGTATCCCTAGACAAAAGGCGAGCAAATATTATGTAATAATACATCTGACCTTGCTGGATGTCGCCCCCTCAGAATCCTTGGCACTTCTCACTCGTGATTTCACCCGCGCCACACTCGCGTGCTGTCCGACCTGTCGAGTACTTTTCTTCAAATTTGGATTGATTCTAGTTTGGACTTACCACGAACGCAAGGTGACACTTCACTCGTTCCAATTACTAATCTAAGATGGCGAATTCTTCCTTTAAATCGAGTTAAACGTTTCCTCATTACTAGGTTTCGGATAATACGATAATCGGGGACTACGGTTTTTTAACAATGATTGAAGGTCGCCTTAAATCTAGTTTTGTCAATACAATTCTTCTTGAAAGTCTTTTTTTTTTAATTAAAAATGCATTTCCCATAACCCATACTCATTCCACTGGCTACTGACACTTCATCGGGAATTAATTCCCTTTCTACATCACATAACACTATACTGATGAGGATGAGAGGTCACTGAATTTGGGCTGGCTGAAGATTCTGCACTGGTAATTCAACTCGTAGCGTAGCAACTGGTTCTCCGTGTGTAGAAGTACTCTGCAGATTATCTCTTACGGTGGAGAGCGATAAATGGTGGTTCTGAGTCCCTTTGGTTGTATCGGCTCGTCTTGGGTCCTCTGATGGTAGTGGAGGTTCCGATGGCTCATCAGGCGACCAAGGAAGATCTAAACGTATTTGTGGGGATGAGACTAAATCTTTCCTCGCGCTAGATGTACTACTCGATGTTTGTTTCTGGTTCAAACAAGCCCAACAGGGGGCTCCGATAGTTAAAATTTTAGAGTGACATAGATACATCACAAATAGTAACGTTAATAGGCCAAGACCTGTATAGGTTCCATGTATCAAGGTGGACTGATTGGCTTTTTCCTGGCGTTGCAAGCTAAAATCATATAATTTTTGTACTACTTGGTCCAATGTTTTCACTCCCTCCTGAGGATTCTCCAACGATGTTATAGTTGTAGAGTGAATGTAGGGCTCCATAGAATTGATTTTGAATAACTTATTAGATATTTTGGCTAAATCCAAACGAATATGTGGTTCATAGATGACGATGATTGAGCCAACGATGGGTTCCATTCCGTGTAGCGTTGCTAAGGCTGTCTTCATACTGCATTCGGGTGAGAGTCGGACCAATCCTAATCCGTTCAATTTTATAGTGACGGTGTCTAAATTAGTACAGCGTATCTCTGCCTCTAGTTCAATCCTGGTGAAATAAATCCAACCATGGAGTGATGGAATAGTCGACCAAAATGGCAGACGATCGTATGACACTTGGATGTTACATAGTTTAAACGATGCAACGGTGGGGTTGACTAGAAGCTGGATTTCATAGGATTGTTGAGTGGCCGTTTCGTAGATTGGAAGCAGTCCCTGGCAAAGTTTGTAATCCTCAGTGTTCTTACACTTCGCACAATTTTATTGAGTGAACAACATGTAAGTACGCTGATTATCCTTTATGGCTGCATGCGTGAAGGGTGATCGAATGTAGGCTTTTCTGGATCCGTTTTTTAGAAGAGGTTGATGCACAGGTAAAGCATGTAATTCATAAAGGGTATACTCTGCGTTACCTGTCAATGGGACGTCCATTACGACTTGGAGAGTACCATTGTTAGAAAATATGGTTATTGTGGCCACTTGAGCTAATTCTTTGATGCTAATGTGTGGACCTGATACTGGGAAAGTTGCCTTGGGAACATGATCCTGGATATCCAATATATTCGTGCTAGTTGTTGTGACGTAAGAAGTAGAGGGTGTAGTTTTCCTTCTCGGGCTTGATATATCACGTCTAGGAGCTGTTGAGCTGATTGAAGATAATCGTCTATTCGTTGTTCCATAGAGTGCAGAACCTGATTGAACGCTTGGGTACAGGTGACGTGGTTCACAGAATCGGCCATTTGGTCTACTCTTGCTATTACTGCTAGAAGATTTGACTTAGGCTGTATATGCCGGGTTTCTTGCTTGTCGGTGATTCGGCGCAAGTGCTCGAGTTGAGCGCGTACCAAATGCGTCGGCTGACCTACTAGATGTGATAGGTTAACTTGAGCCAAGTTGAGGTCGTTGATTTTATTGTGCATAACTAGACCATCATCGTAAGCGAGTAATCCGGTTAAAGGTCCAATCACTCCGCCTAAGAATCCTAACATTGGCGTAGTTCTTCGTGTCCGCATCCCAGCGGGTAACTTGGTTGCTAGTTTCTTTGTTGAGTGTTAGGTTAGTTCCTTGAATTCCCGATGAAGAATATCCCTCAATCGAGTGGCTGCGTCTAATTTAGTCCGGATATCGTAGTTGGTGATAATTTGGTCACACTCTGCATCCAACGCAGGGCGAAAATATTTCGGTAGTATTTTGACCTTGGTTTGGTAGTAGTCCAAGGAATAATAGAGTTTATCCACACGTAATGGTGACGACTAATAAACTCTTCTGATGACCGTGATTATACAAGCTTATTATTCTTATCGGAACACCGAGATATCAACAGAATCTGTAATGATTGGACTAAATT
Source organism: Andricus curvator (assembly GCA_932195095.1). Lineage (NCBI taxonomy): Eukaryota > Metazoa > Arthropoda > Insecta > Hymenoptera > Cynipidae > Andricus > Andricus curvator. The sequence continues at coordinate 27,145 of CAKNYM010028111.1, read as the reverse complement.
TATACATTTGGCTACGAAAGTGCTGTACCGTTTTATACATACAGAGGAGATGAAACTCCTAACAGTTAGTGACCAAGAGCTTGTCCGCATGTTTAGTGAATCTTTTATCATCATCGGCCTCGAGAACTACATTATTATTCTTGGTAAAACCCACGAGAGTATAAGTTCCAGTTACCCTTTTATCAAACTTATTTTTGCGCACATCCTTGAAGGCAAACACTCTATCTCCGATGGCTGGGTTCAACGGCCGCGCCTTCTCATCATAACGTAATTTAGAGCGTTCTTTCGCTTGCATCATATTTCGCGCTGCTATCTTTTGGATTTCATTTAATCGAATTATTAAATCACGAAGATAGGACCCATAAGTTTCCAATTTATCTACAGGAGGGAATGAGCTTGGCATGCTCGCAATATGTCCATAGAGTAATTAAAACGGGGTGAAATTCGTCGATGCATAGACAGAGGTATTGTTGCGAACATCGCAAAAGGCAATAATCTATCCCAATCATCGTAATCTTGGGCATAGTGTTTTACATAATCAGTTAAAATAACGTGGCTGCGCTCAAGTGATCCGTTGGTCTGTGGCCGATATCCAGAGGTGGTTAATTGCTTAACCCCAAATATTCTTTCCAGCCTCCTCATAACCTTGCTAATGAAATTTGCTCCACGGTTCGTTAAGATGTAGCGAGGAGCCCCATATTGCGCGAATAGGTTTTGAGCAACGGCATGAGCAACGGTGTTCGTTTTTAAATCTGGAATGGGTACCGCGATGCACAACTTTGAGAAATAATCCTGCATGGTAAGGATATACCTATTACCCTGAGGTGTAGTTGCTAGTTTACCAACGGTATCCAGAGAAACCCTATCAAACACTCCTAAAGGGGTGTCGGTAATAACCATCGGCCCGCGTGTGCGGGCCCGTATCAATTTATTTTCGGGACAACTATTACATTGTCGAATGTAATCGGTCACATCTTTTCGCATTCCTGGCCACATATATCGTTTTCGGAGACGTCGGTATGTCTTAGTTACACCCTTGTGTCCGCTAAGAAGACCATCATTATATTCGGAAATTAGTTGCTGACGAGACTCGTCTGGAGGAACTTCTAAATTTCCGTGGCACAGCGTTATCGTAGGTGGACCACCCCAGAAAACGTCGGTTAACAATTCGGCTAACTTGTTTTGCGGTAAAGTACCTAGCAAGTCGCCTGAATTTGCCATACGACATGTTCCGTGCTAATCTCGGTTCAAAGCTTTTTGTAAGCTTCTTAATCCTTGTATAACAGCCCTCCAATCGATATCATTGAAATGATTTTTCTTGACGACTATCGAGTACGTTTTATACTTACTGGATGGAGTTACTAAAACTTGCCCTTTTTGAGGCCCTTTTTCCCATCAATCTTGAGGATTAACACGATCAATGGCAATAAGTAGTTTGAAAATCGGGTTTGTGGGTTAACAATCTTCCGCGATGAAGTGAGCATAGTGATCGCGTCGATACGTTAGCGGCTCAGTCCACTCATGGAGAATGCCCGAGGATTGCGAACTTGACTTTTTCTCGTTTGGTAGAACAATCGATTGGGTTTGTTCGATTTCCTCTTCTGACGAGGGAGTGGGAGGGTCGATGTAAGGCAATTCTACTTGTAAGGGCGTCCTTGTTGTAACTGGCATTGGAGCAAAGTCAGGAACTCTTGATTCTTGCGCAGATCCGTCCATAGGGGGTATGTCTGTAAGTCTTCTTCCAGGCTTATTCAGTCTTGTACTAGGCGAGGGGGCGGTGGTATATTCCCCTGCGTTTTCTGGAGTAGATCGAGCGAAGGGAGCAGGAACCGTGAGAGGAGTCTGAGCCAAATACCGACTGGACGGTTGTTGCCCAAAGATGGGTGATCCCATCATTTCAGGTAAATCTCTGAAGCGTACTGTACTCTTGCGATTTCCCTTCTTTACTCCGGAGATCACAGGAGTCTCTTGTGTTTTCAAGGGCTCTCAAATGGGGTCCCTTGAGTCGATTTTGTTACTTTACTCTCAGGGAGTGGGTCATCCCGTTCAGTGCAAAGATCCATATTTCCAGATGAAGCAATAGATCTTGATCTTGATCTTGCTCTCCTTCGGAAACAGCTGCGATTTCAAGTTGGACTGTGTTTTTTGGTTTATCCAAGCCTTCCTGATCCCAAAAATACGACTGATGGTTAGTCATAGATTGATCGAACTCAGCTATGGACTTTTTTATGGCGGCTCTCAGTGTGGATGTATGAGAAGTGTCCGTAGCCTGTTTATTATTCACTTCGTCATCACTAGTGTCTTCGCTACTTGTACTTTCTGGCCCGACATTGACGATATCCCCGAGGGGTCTTCCCGTCAATTTTTCCTCATTACCTTGTGGAAAAGTGCCAGTTTCATGTGCATTAGCACTAACTGGAGGCACCAAAGTGGGTTCTACACTGGGGAGCAAACTATGGCCCCTTCGATAGACTGGTGGATCGGAGTTATCGCTGTCTTCTGAGGACCCATCGTCGAAGTTTGAGTCGTCACGAGCAGATGTAGGCTTTGCAGGTTCGTCCCGTAAACGAGTTCGCAGACAGATTCGGCTAGCAATACTACTCTGGTCTAAGTTTGGTTTTTTATAATGTGCCGGTGGTTTATAATTACCGTCGGATTCATCGATATCCGAAGTTCCGTTCAAACGCGGGCAGCGTTGAGTAGCTGACTCCCTGCTCAGTTTTGTTGGTTGCTCTGAGGGTCGGTTCACTATTCTTATCTTCAGAATAGGCTTCCTAATCGCAGGCTTGCCGTTTTTCTGAACCGATTATGAAATGACAGTTTCATCTTCTTTTTCGACGATTGTGTGACCCGCTGCCGTGTTATTCGGTCAGTTGTAGGCTTAGGTTGTTCTATGGTTCCAGTACTCAAAGGATTTTTATTCTTTTCACTACTTTTAGTCGAAGTGGGCCTCAGTGGCAAGGCGCGATACTGGCCTGTATGAGAACACTGTTCCTGTAGTGAAGCACATTGCTCGCCCTGGTTGGGTTTATTGGAAGTGACATTCGTTTGGTGACTCGCACAATTTGTCGTCTCCGTAGAGGAATTTGAAGGGGAAGGGTTGAACTCAAACGATTGCATGCCTTCGGCATTAATCCAATCCATTTCGAGTGCCGCTGGGTTCCCTGATAACGCTTCTACTCCTCTATTTAATTTGCCTTTTTTATACTCAAAGACGTATTGGTAGTCCTTGAGGCGGTATCTCTAGCGAATAAGTCTTGGGCCAGGGTTGTCAACATAAGTGATCCAATGCACTGGCTCATGATCACACGCTAGTATAAACTCGCGTCGATAGAGATATGGTCTGAAATTAAGTACTGCATAGAGTACTGCGAGAAATTCTTTCTCGGTCATATCGTACCATTGTTCGATACTTGTCAATATTTTGGAGAAGTAGGCTACCGGCATGCCAACCTTATCTACTTCTTGGGTTAGCACAGCACCTACCGCATACTCTGATGTATCCGTGGTCAGTTTCAAATGTTTTTGTATAATCGGGATACATTAATATCGGCTCCTGGCAGAGGTAATCGTGCAATTTAACCAAATTTTTCTCCTGCTCCGGTCCCCAGATAAATTTGGACCCGTTTTTTAGAAGGTCCGCTAATGGCTTAGCCAATTTAGCATAGCCCTCTATAAACCGCCGATAGTATCCAGACAAGCCGAGGAATTGCTTTACAGCACGCACTGTTTTGGGCCTCGGAAACTCCTTTATAGCAGAGATTTTCGCGACGTTGGGCTTTACACCATCGCGACCGATGATGTGTCCCAAGTAGGCAACCTCTGGATATAAAAACTCACACTTGTCCGGTTGAAGTTTTAAATTGGCATCTCGAAGTCGTTTAAACAATCTTCGTGCCTTTTTATTATGTTCGTCTAGTGTCTCAGAGTAAATAACTATGCCATTAAGGTAAACAAATGCTTCAGTTCCCAACATTCCCTTGAGGACAGTGTCCATAAAACGTTGGAATGTTGTTGGAGCATTCTTTATCCCCATGGGCATTCGTTGATATTCGAAGTGCCCTCTCGGTGTTGGAAATGCAGTTTTAGCTCGGTCCTCTGGGTGTGTCTCAACTTGATGATAACCGCTGGCTAGATCGAAAACAGAGAAATACTGAGCTACACGATATTTACGTTCCCCTGATGCGTCCATTCTCTTAGGGATGATCATGACAGGAGAACTATATGGAGATTTGGATGGTCTTATCACACCACTCTTGAGCTGCTTGTCAATTTGTATAGCTATTTGCTCCCGAGCTTCCGGAGAGTGACGGAACTGCTTTCTTGCGATGACGGGATCACTGATGGTTGGGATCCTATGTTGCACCTTATTATTGACGCTGACTATTTCGCCATTGAGGTGGAATATATCCGAGAAATCTTTTGCCCATCCTAGGACCACTTCTCTCTGGATTACTTTTTCCACTCGATTTGTTAGAACGTTTTCTTCTACATGTTCGTTACAATCTTCTGCGTCTGATTCTTCAGAAGTTGTACCTGGAAACTCGCAATAGTCGAATGGGATAAGTTCTTGAGGTTGTACCTCGAATTCCACGTAATTCTCTGTAGTATTGTAGGCATATGCATAACATACACCATTGTTGATTCTGACCACTCCTTCTCCAATGTAAACACCATCAGGGGCATCCAGGCGTGGCAGATATCCTTCTAATAGTTCTTCATTTTTTAGATTAATTGCAACCGGTTGTTTTACCCGTGATTGTATTTTCATAGTTCGAGAGAAAGGTTTGATTTCCTTTTTTAAACTTTGTCGTGCATTTCTAGATTCAGGGTCGACAAATGATATCGGAGTGATAGGCTCTGATATAATTACGAGGGATTTATGCCTTAAATAAAGCTGAGCTTGCTCCTGGAGCAGATAAGGGCGGCCAATTATTCCCTCGACTGAAATGGGGAACTCATTGGGAACGACATGAAATTTCACTTGGTTATTGAGTAAGGGGCCATTCATTAATTACTTAAGGGTTACGAGGGGGAGAAGGGTTTTAAAAATCTCTATATGACCTTACCTGGGGAGGGGGGGTAAACCATTCTTACGTAATATCTTACTACGGCTATTATTGTTTCAATTCGTACGATCACAGTAGCTACATTAATTCTACTCAAACTACTCAATTTACAATTTTTAAAATCGCGCTTTTAGTAGGCTAAAATGGCGGCTTCTGTCACACTCTATTTTATTTGCTCTATCCGCTGCCGGAACGTTATGACAGGTCGGGCGCTGCATGCCATTTAGTAAACTGGTCTAGCGCGCGCCGGTATTGTTTTGATTCGCCTTTGTTAAACGCGGCGAATGTTTGTGTAACAACTATGAATGGACCCCAACTGTACCCACGCGGTCCCAAGGTTTCTACCATTTCAGGTGTTATACCAGAAACCTGAATAGAATCATCCCTACAGTGATGTCTTCTATTATTGCTTTGAACTTGATTAAATTGACGTCCGATCCGGGATCTACCAAAAATGAAGCCTTACTTCCACGAAGTTCGGGTGCAGTTAAACGCACTACTGGTGAGTCTGTTTGTTGACATCCGGCTAGGAAGATTTGCAGGGGTCTTCTTGAAGTTTAAATGCGTTGGTTTGGGTGACGCTGGCCTTGCTTCGGCAGATGACAGGGCCGGAGGCCATGGGGTATTATCAGCTACTCCCTGTAATGGAGGCGGGTATGGCATAGTGTAAGGGTATTCGTAATTAGGTGAATACATGTGTGGATAGGGATATTGTACGTATGGATTGGGGTACATTGGATGTGGAATAGGGAAAGGTGGATAAGGCAGAGGAGGGGGGTATTGGATGTTAGGAGTAGGTAGAGTAGTTTCTCCTGGGGGGTTTTCTTGTCGCTTAGATTTACTGACACTCTCCATAAGCTTGGTGTAGATACTGGATGTTCGTGCCCTATCGTGGGACTTGTCTTGTCTGGAGATATGATAAGTCGACGCTAATGCCGCTCTTGCCTTTTCCGCATATTTTTGTCGCCCCTCTACGTGAAGCGCGAATTCATATACTTCGTGTATTTTCGCTGGATTCCTAGTATCCACGAATGTTGACATTTCCCCTGGTATGTATACCATTAAGCCATTTCCCTTTCAGGATAGGCGTGTATTTAACATTTTATTAACATATTTTATTCGGTAACCGCCGAATATAAGCATCACGAGCACAATCTATTAGTGGCTTCATTATCATGGATGTGTTATTACCGGGACCCGAGTACTTTTCCTCTAACAAATGTTTCGCTCCACTAACGAGCCCCAAGGTCCTATTGTAGTAATCGCTTACACTTTCTTTTTGTTGCATACGAAGATTCACGATGGCTTCAAAGTACCACTGGTACTTCTTAGTGGGGGCGAAGCGTTTTTTCAAATGAACTGTTAAGTCCTTAAGGGTTGAGAATTGTTTATCACGGACACTTTCGCGAACAATGCCCTGTAGTTTACTAAGAACAATTTTAATCAAAGATGGTTCCGTTGTCTCTGTGGCATAGACCGCACCGTTTTCTATATCTTGCAGGAATTCCTTTAAGGGGGGCGTTTTTCCGTCAAACGTGGGGATGTGAAAGGTGCTTTGCTGAATGGTCATACCCTCCAGCGTGGTTGCCATTGCGGCACTTACATCCATCATGCTAGATTGAGTTTGGTTTGATTGCTCACCGTTTTTATTTTCGTCAATGGGCATATCAATTGATTTTATCTAGAAAACCTAAAGATAGCATAATTCATTACCCTGAATTCACCATCCCGGAATAATTCGCGAGCACTATTTACGAGAAGTTTTGCCTTCAAGGAAATACCTGTTGGTTTATTTATTCTAGAGAAAAAAACTCGTCTAGCAACTATGTTATGTAAATATAAATGTCGATTGTTGATTATTATATATCTACAATATTTATAGTCCGCAATCACAAAAAAAAAAAGATTCTCACTATGTAACGTCACGATGCACCTTTACAAGGCGATGGCCTAACTCTAACAGGTTGTAGGGTGTTGTTGTACAGACTTATTTGTAATAAAATACAGTTTACGCCTATTTCAAGCTCTTGGTTCAACTCGCTGGGCATTCAATATTATTTTTCCTTTCAGGTTGCACCCAACAAGTCAGTGCACACTTTGTTACCCGAATGTCCACCTTTCACTCTCTGTCTCTCTCCGTCCCCAATGTTAATAACACTTAGATAATGAAATTTCTAGGGAGTAAATGCCGGGGACATATCATCTCACATGGGGCAAGTCTCTCTGCGGCATGTCACAACTGCGGCATCTCTATCTAGCGGCTTCTCTCCCGCGCGGCATTTTTCACAGTAAAATTGACATTTTTGCGGCATCTTTCACCGCACCCCTGTGACTGGCCAAAGAAATAATGTTGGTCAAACCCCTACCCCTTTTCCAACGTCTCGTGGGGGCGGAAAGGCACCCCTGTGACTAGCCACAGAAATAATATTGGTCCCCTTTCCACTGGTGAGAGATGCCGCTAGGTAGAGATGCCGCAGGTGTGACTTGCCGCAGAGAGACTTGCCGCATGTGAGATGATATGGACCCGTAAATGCCTAATGCAAGCTTGGAAAATGTTTTCCTCTACTTTGTAAATGGCAGGTTCCGAATCGCTTAAGATAATCTCGCAGTCAGTTTCACTATCGGACGGAAGTTTCACTGTCTCACTTTGATCCTGGAGTTGAATTTTGCTTTCAGAGTTAATTACGGGTCTATGAGCCTGTTCTACTATTTGCTGTGCTTTGTTTAACAGAGTATTAAATAGGGAATTAAACTCTTCGGGATCGCAATTTCAGTGAAAATCAATTCCGGTTTTAATTGCGGGGGGTCCACGAATCGAATATTGATTGGCACTTCTATTGATTTCCCAGAGGGTTGAACTACCGTTTCGATTTCGTGCACAATGATCTTATTTCTTGAACGATCGCGTTAAATTTTTCTTTATTTTGTCTATCCCGTAATTTCTTTCCTCCCCTAGGTTTTGACCTTCGTTTTTGATTCAAATCAGACATTATCAAAACCTAGAGTTAACATTGAAGACAACTGATCTTTTCACACTTCGTTAATAATGCCAGTTAGTCCAAAACCGATCACACGCTGGCCGATAAGGCTTGCAGAGTGATCCTTGGAAAAGGGTCAGCTGACCGAGAAGGCTTGCTTATGCTTTTCGCATTTTGAATCAACTATTGCTTAATTAAAGAAGTTTTTAGTTAAATACAAAGAATATATTTAATCGGAAGACAATCAACTGCTGGCCGAAAAGGCTTGCTAAATGATTCTTAGAAAGGGTATCAGCTGGCCAAAAGGCTTTCCTAAACCTTTTGCACTTTTGATTAGTTATACTCCCTGCGACAATTTAAGCAATTATTTACTTCTCCCCTACTTGTGAAATAATTTAATGGAAACCAATCACACGCTGGCCGATAAGGCTTGCAGAGTGATTCTTGGAAGAGGGTCCAGCTGGCCGAAAAGGCTTGCCTAACCTCTTAGCATTTCCCTTTAACTAGTTCACTCTCACTTTCCTATAATCACAGATCCGTTGAGAATTCTATTAACTAACTTTAATGAATTCCAAAGCAGATCTATTGATTATTATGGATTTTTTCAAACTGCAAAAATTCACTAAAATCTCAAAAACCGAAATTCAAGGAAAAGAATAAAAACGTTGAATTAATTAGCAGCTCTCTGTCTTCTTTTTAGACATTAGAAAGTTGTGAGATCTATGGCGAAACTAATATTATTGGAAAGTTACATTAATGAGTCTCCTAGTATTAATTGTTATCGATTATTGGAATTTTAATTTTAATTGATTATTTCCAAAATTTGCAAATAGTTAGTTGGTGATATGTTATTAATGTATAAAATTATTAAGTCAATGTTTATTAATAATAAACATTGTTAATCAACATTTTGAAGTCGCGCTCCGGCTTGAAGGTATTAGGAAAGAAGAAATATAAAGAGATATTGCATATTAATTTGTAATTATTGCTGTTGCGCACTTGCTTTCTCATTCCATCCAATGACCGGTCTCGCGTAATGAGAACTATGGATCTGCGGGGGAAGAGCAACAATCGCGGACACTGAACTGAAAGAAAACGCTTACGTGGATTTTTGGGAGAACAGGCCATCAATTATTAAATCGCCAATTCTCACAGGGTCCGCCGTAACACTTGTGATCTATTAGGCTCAATTCGGAATATTAAGGAGACACTGCAATGGTTTCAATTCGGAATACCGAACTAATTGTTACACTGTTGTGATCTATTCGGCTCAATGCTGAATTCCAAATAGACAATGGAATGGTTTCAATTTGGTTCGTGAAGTCGATTTGACATTCCGAACAGGTTCCGGTAGACTTTCGTGGTGGATTCGTTTCAGTTATAAATACTGAGTAGGCGATGGACGTCATGGTCGTTGAAAATTATACTAATATAAAACAAGTCAACTAAATAAAAGATCAAATTCTTAGGTATATGACTGCAAAAAAAACTGATGTGAATTTTCGGGTTAACATATTTTATTTAGTAAGTACGAATACAGTCCCCTTTTGTTCGACAAGATAATAATTTGTTTGTCTTATTTAAACATAAAGAATTACATAAAGAAACATAAAGAAAACGTATAATACTCTGGCCTGTGGCCTTCTGGAAGTAACTGAGACCAATTCAAAATGAACTCGGAAATCCGAATTGATGACAGTTATCGAAAATCCGAACTGAAACTACTTCAAGATGAATTCGGAAATCCGATTAGATTACAGTTGATAATGTCCACATTCAACCGGATTGACTTAGGAACTTAGTTCAAAATTGAAAAAGTTCCTGAAGCTGAAACTGGTTTAAAATGAATTCGGAAATCCGATTAGATTTACAGTTGATAATGTCCACATTGAACCGGACTGACAAAGGAACTTAGTTCAAGATTCAAGAAGTTTAGTTTTGAAATCCGAACTGAGACCAATTCAAAATTAATTCGGAAATCCGAACTATTGACAGATAGGGAAAATCCAAACTGAAACTGGTTCAAAATGAACTCGAAAATCCGATTAGATTACATGTGAGTGATGCAGACTGAACCGAATAGATATTCTAATCGGCAATTTTTTTTCAATTCGGCTGCCGAATTGAAACTTACTGAACCAAACTGATATTGATAGAATATCATTCCGGTTCAAATGGTCCTTTCATATAGGGCGGTGTTGTGTAATAGTGTAATGCATCTAAATTGTAGGTTGAAAAACAAGTTTTTCTAAAATTTTGAAAAATATCAGCTAAGGGTAAAACATCAGTTTTCAAATAAAGATCAGAGTATTCACCCATAGTTTTTCAATTGAATGTGCCCCAAACTTTACAAGTATGTTGATAATCTTGGTCTGAAATATTTGAATCGTTTAATTTTAAATAAAAAGCCTCTTTTGATGGTAACGCTGTTTCCTGCACTTTTGCCCCACTGTCCATATAATCATAAGAAAAGACACCTTTTCTTGTTAATAAATGAAATTTATCGTCATTTGAATAATATTTTCTGGTGAATATAGCCAAAAAAAAGCATCAAATAGCATCATATCCTGATAAGTTATGAAACATAACAGGAATCACATGTGAGTCTTTATAGTTAATATTACAAGATTGATTACTTGCACCGCGATATTTACCTGTAAAATGGTCGTGATCGCGATGTTTAATGTCATCATCTGCGAAAGGCTTTTCACATATGTGACGCTTTCTTGCTGTTTTAAATTCTTGCTCTTGCTGCAATGTTAAACGCTCCATTGGGATAGTATTTTTTTGAAAGTGAATATACTTCCTCAGACACACGTTTTAATTCTTTCATAAACAAATTTATACAGTCTTTTCCTCTATAAACTTGAAGTTCAGACAGAGAATCATCAACATTGCAATGTTTATGAAAAGCTACACTTGTCGGGACATATGTTTGGTAATTGGTTGATTGTACATCTGAACTTTCCTCTAATAAACATTCACATCAGCATAAATTGTCACAGGGACTTTTTCTTTAAATCTATAATTTTTAAATTTCAATATGTTACTCTATTCAGTTGGTAGTATTGCCCTGCATTTATTCATATTCTTGCAGTCAACTCTATATGATTATTCATAGATTTTTCAAATTTAAAATTACAGAAACATCGATCACAGAACCAAGTGCGACAAGGAGCCCTTTTAAATCGTGATTTTACCAATCGGGATAGATTTTTAATCCATGCAAAGTGATAAATTCGATTATTTTCAAAAATATAAACGTCTTCCTCATCTAAATCAATTTCTGTATTTTTAATCATAAGAAGATGAATTATGGGCTTGTCTGATTTAAGTTGACTTAAATAAAGCGGAACAATTTCCTCTTTCTTACTATTTTCATAAGACTCTATACTATAAACATCTATACTTAAATTATTTAATTTCTCAAATTTCGGTATATCATGTAAACTAATAGGAAATTGTATTCCATCATATCCTTATCGAAATGAGGATAAGAACTAGTACGGTTAGAATTTCTTTTAGCAGGGTACAGAGCTGCCATTACCGACCAGAGAAAACAAAAAGCATCAGTATTCTCTACATTTACAACGGTTCTTTTATCTCTTACAAATTTTGGTAATCGTATATAAGTTGACACGCCTGCAGCTGAAAATGGTGCATATTTATTTAAATTTACATTCAAATTTAGAATTACTTTTAATTTCCAACTAGACTTTAGTTTCAAACCATTTGTCAAAATCTGTTGATTCAAATATTGTTTCATTTTTAGTATTTCTGCACACTTTTCTATAGCACTAAATTTTGCTGCTAAAATAACATTGACTTTTAAACTTTTCATATTTTTAAGAATATTTTTTATTTGTGAAATTATTATTTCTTTCGCATCATCTAGAAAGCTGTTTAAATCTTTATGTTTTATGTTCATTATTAACCATGTTCTAATTCGACTTTTAAACGCGGTCTCTAATTCTACCCACCTGATCATTTCTTCATCCACAGCATGGTTGAAACCAGTTCCTCTTTTTTGTAACTTCTCTAATTTTAGACTTTCTGATTTTAGAAAACCAATAGTTGTTAAAATCCTCATCTTCTCTCCTACTGACAATTACTGTAAATTGCACTAAATATTTCAGTTAATTTCCCACTGAATGCTACACACTAAATAGTAGCTAAATGTACACTAAACTCACGTTGAACTATATATTATTATATTGCTTTAAATTTGTCTACCGAATTGCTCGGAGGTTTGATATCAACTGAGGAACTCATTCAAAATCTGAGTTATGTATTATATATTGTACATAACCATAAGTAAGAATGTATAGACTATAGCTGGAGTCTAAGATTAGCCGATGACTGTTTACAGTTGAAATTTTGTTATCTGGAGTTCAGGCTAGACACCGCGTCACCAAATTAAAACACTCATACGTTACGCTATCATCTCTTTGATTTTAATAACGCGGTTCACTGTTTGATATTTGGCGAAAAACGAATTGTTAAAGTTATATATTTTTTTTTGAATTGGACAACAAACGTAAGTGCCCAGTAAAAAAAAAACTAATTCGGGAGGATTGCGGTGAATTAACATGTTTAAATTCGCCCGAATTCTGCTTTCTGATTCGTTGAAACGAATTGGGCCAGAGCGAATTGAATGCGTGTCAATTCGCCTTAATTCGTGGTCGAAGTCATTTCGAAAAAAAATAATAAAAATTGCATGCCTTGAGACTCGAACCAGCGATCTCAAGTGTATAAAGTCCAGAGGGCGACCACTGAGCTATGGGACTCATTGATATTTATTTACAACGGATCCTTTATGCCGAGGGCGTTGGTTATAGCTTACGAATTCGATTGAATAGGCCAGTCTTTATACTGTATTCGCGCTGGCGAATTCTGGCGAATTGGGGCTTGACTTAAAATCTCGCGGATTAAAATGAATTGGCGGACAGTGAAAATAATTCGTGCTGACGCATTCAAATGAATTAGATCCCCTAAACATTTTTCGCTGAATTCGGGCGAATAGGATATTTAAAGACTTTAGTACTTTTCACGAATTTACACGAATTCACCACCATCTCCAATTCGAGATTGTCGCAAAGCAAGATTCACGCGGGCTCCTGGCTAATTCTTCTCAATTCGTCCCAATTAGTTTCTTTTTACTGGGTGTAACGTTACTCAGTCTCCAATTTTATCAACCAATGAATTGTTTATACCAAAACTTGTTATTTAAAAATCGAAGACAGGCTCGCATACTTATGATGTAGTTATAAAATGTTTAAACAATTCGTTTGTCGGCAACATTAAAGGCAATACCGCCAAGGGATTTGTTATTAAATATATCAAAGAGATGATGTCAGATGAGTGATACATTATACTTCTGGAATGTATAGGCATAATAAAATTAAAGATTGATAAGCGTTAGACTTACTTTTTTTTATCCTGAGATTGGAATTTCAAGAACTGCTTACACCAAACTTGTTATTTAAAAAATCAAAGACAGGTTCCCATACTTATGACATAGGTATAAAATGTTTAAACCATTAGTTTGCCGACAACATTAAAGGCAATACCACCATTTTTAAATAACAAGTTTGGTATTAACAATTCATTGGTTGATAAAATTAAATACTGAGTAATGTTACACTTACGTTTGTTGCCCAATTCTATGAAAAATATATGACGTTAACAATTCGTTTTTCGGCAAATATCAAAGAGTGAACCGCTAAGGAATTTGTTATTGAAAAATGAAACTCGAACCTTAGAAAAATGATTCTTATATTTTGTAAAAGCGGATATTACGTAATCATTAATTTATCGAAATTCAATTACCATCCATATCAATTTCGAAACTTCTAAATGCGACACTGACATGAATCACGTTTTTTTAGCATGGAACAGAACCATGGCGGTAAGTAGAAATTTTGCGTTAGTACGGATATAAACAACATTTTTTAGCATGCAACAGAACCATGTCGGTAATGTCGTTAGGTAGGAATCTTGCGTTGGAACTCCGCCTATTTGTTTACTTTGATCGAAAAGCACTTACATTCTGTTCATATAAAATGCGTAGTTTTCAACATAAATTGTTGGTAAGAGAAGTCCACCACAAAAATGGGTATGATGTTTAACCTTCAATGAACAAAAGTGTAATTTTCCAAGTATTATTCGAGTAGTTTTGCAGAAAGTAAACTTTTTTTATCGAAACCTGCTGAAGGATAAATTGTTCGAAAATCACTGACATTTTTTTAATATAAAATGTCTAGTTTTCAACATAAATTATTCGTAAGAGAAGTCCACCTCAAAAGTAGGTATAATGTTTAACATTCAATAAACAAAAGTACGATTTTCGCATTATTATTCGAGTAGTTTTGCAGAAAGTAAACTTTTTTTATCGAAACCTGCTGAAGGATAAATTGTTTGAAGATCACTGACATTTTGTTCATATAAAATGTGTAGTTTTCAACATAATTTATTTGTAAGAGAAGTCCACCTCAAAAATGGGTATAATTTTTAACATTCAATAAACAAAAGTGCGATTTTCGCATTATTCTTCGCGTAGTTTTACAGAAAGTAAACTTTCTTTTGCCAAAACCTGCCCGTGGATGAATTCATCGAAAATCACTTACATTTCCTTCATATAAAATGTGTAGTTTTCAACATAATTTATTTTTAAGAGCAGCGTACCTCAAAAATGGTTATAAAGTTCCACATTCAATAAACAAAAGTGCGGTTTTCGCATTATACTTCGCGTAGTTTTGCATAAATAAACATACAATCATAAGCATACGCTTCATCTCGCTAAATTAGTGTCCAAACATTACCGACTTTACAGTTTTCGGAAAGATAGGTTAACATTCGATTTTTCTTTTTATAATTAAAAAAAAATATTAAAAAATGAATTCAAAAAATGTTCAATTATTTAGTACGATTCAGTATTTCGCGACCATCTTAACGGCGTGAGATGTAGAGTTGCGGAACAGAAGACTTGAGGTGTATGCTTTTGTTCATGTACATAGCCTTCCGCGATCCGATATCAAGGGATCTGAGCTCGTCCTTCGTCCATGGAACCACTCCAAATGAATAGCGTACTACCGGGACGGCAAGCATGTTCATTGCAGATACTTTGTTTCTCGCCTACAGTTCGGAAAACCAAATCTGCTGGTTGAGACGTTTCTATCTGCTTTGGAGACTATCCTTTATAGATGTCACGTCCTGAATGCGGCTCTGTGGCACGCCCAGGTATGTATAGATCTCTCCAGCGCTAAGGTGTCGTATAGCGCTAAGGTGTCGTATAGCGCTTCTGTTCGACGAGCTCAGGGTCTTCGGAGATGCCATTAAGTTTCCCCCGCTTCAAATAAACCTTGGCGCATTTTTCTAACCCAAATTCCATTCCAATCTCCTGGGTGTATTCTTCGACAATCCCTAGAGCTAGGTGTAGTTACTTTTTATTTTTAGCATGGATCTTAAGATCGTACATGGGACATAATTTCTGAAGTGTACCCACCTCGAAAATGAAAGTTGTCCGCTCGGGCTAAAAATTGGCCCAATTCTAGTCCTATTAGATACTACACCTCACACCAAAAATTAATTCATTTTGTTAATTATTTATCAAAGTGGAGGGGATACAAGTTTTGGGTTTTTTAAGCAAAGCCTTACTTTCAAACATTTGTAACTTTTTTCCCATTGCCTTAAACAAAATTTCACTTGTAATGTTTTTGATAGATTTTTTCACAAAATTTCTGGTGGTCGTAACGATTTTTTTTAAAAGCGAAAATTTGACCCTAATTTTCGAAAAACAAAAATAAATTTGACTTTTTTTCAAATTTCGACACTTTTTTTTTCTTCAAAATAGTTTTAAAAGAAAGCTGAGATTTTTTCTTATAAGACCCCCAATTTTCAGAGTGGCAAATTAATTCGTCTTTAGGTAATATGACGATGATACGTAAACAAGATACCATGATAGGGCGGTTGGCGCGCGATCTCCCATAGTGCTCTCACGCCGAGGATCTTTGTGCAACGCTTTAGTGCCAGTTTTTTAAGTTAAGTAATATTATATGCTACTAGAATAACTGCTCTCTGCATTTTCAGGGTGAATTAACAATGACTGCATTACGGTCAGTGTAAAATTAATTGGGAATATGCTTTAAAAATTAGAAGATTAGAGAAGATAATTTTTAACATTATAAGAAACTGGAATATAATATTCGTATTTTACTCGCAGATTTGATCTGAAATAGAATTTATCGAAGCAGGTTTGTACGTAAATTTATTTTATTCTTTATTTTCTCATTCTTATTCTCCTTTATCTATTATTCTTATAATTGTGCTTCTGGAAATATCGTGACTTTGGTCATTCTTATCTGAAAATCTCTTTTTCAATTTGAAAAAAGTACTTTTTGCACGATACCCTCTAAAAAAGTGATTAAAATTTGTAAGAATAGATGTATTAATCCTTTTCAAAAAGTCAGGCATAAAGCAACTAATCTTAAACTCCGTGGTGTTAACCACGACTTGCATTTGAAATTCCCTACACTACCAGAAGGAGCTCAAATTTGCAGTTCATGTAGATACCAACTCATCAACTCAGCGGGAATATCGTCCTTGAACTCTGGTAATATTGCAGAGCCTTCTGGTAGAGATAAGGTAGATACTGAGGATCATGAAATGATTTCTGACGATGATGAAGATCAGCTATATGACAGCGAAAAAAATGTAGATGTCTTAGACACCAAGCTGCAGTGTGAAAACAAATATGATAAAGCTGGTGTTGAAGTACTTGGTCAAATCATCGACAAATGCAATGCTTCTAAAGATCTTCAAGAACAATTTCAACTTCTCACGCTTGCGTCAAAATCTTGGGGACGAAGAAAAATGATGCAGGTGTTCAATACATCAGAGCGAAAAGCAAGAAATGTAAAAAAATTAGTTTCAGAGCATGGAATTCTTACGCTTCCGAGTCCAAAAAGAGGAAGAGCATTGACTCCTGAAACTGAAACTCTAGTGAAAAACTTTTATGAACGCGATGAAATAAGTCGAATGATGCCAGGGACGAAAGGCTTTGTGTCGATCAAGAATGATGATGGAACTCGTTCACATGTTCAGAAAAGGTTACTACTGTGTAATCTTAACGAGTTATATGCTCAATTTACATCAGAACAAGTAGGCCTGAAGATCAGTATTTCGAAATACACAAAACTCAGACCTTGTCATTGTGTTCTAGCAGGAAGCAGTTGCACTCATAATGCGTGCGTTTGCGTGTATCATGAGAATGTCAAGTTGATGTTGAATTAAATAAATATTCAACATTTAACAGAGGATACTGACATGGTGCTCACAAATTATCACGACTGTGTGGATGCTATTGTATGTCCTAACTCTTCAAGTTCCTATCATTTAGGAGAGTCTGAAAACTGTCCAGGTACTGCAAACTTGAAAGATAACATCACGAAAGCTTTTGATGAACATTGTAATAATGAAGTGGGATTTTAAATTTGGTTACAGACCGACAGATGTACTCTAAAGACTCTGGTCATGGACACTGATGAATTCCTTGATGATTTCTGTGAAAGGCTGTTGAAATTGAAAACTCATTACTTTATTTGAAAGGAGCAATCATCTTTTTTCAAACCCTGAAGGAAAATTTATTGCCTGGGGAGTTTTTGATTTGCTTCGATTTCGCTGAGAATTACGCCTTCATAATGCAGAATGCAGCGCAATCATTCCATTGGAATAACGACCAAGCTACAATATTCACTGTGGTGATTTATTATAAAAAAGATGGAGAGCTCAAGCACGTAAGTATCGCAATCATATCTGATAACTTAGCTCATGACACGTTGGCTCTTCATGAGTATCAGAAGATAATAGTAGATTACTTGAAAAATCATTTCAGGCCAAAAAAAAGCTACTATTTCACTGATGGTGCAGGTCAACATTTTAAAAATAAGAGTAGCTTTGGTAATCTCCAAGTCCATGAAGAAGATTTTGGTATCCAAGCTGAATGGCACTTCCATGGTACATTTCACGGTAAGGGTGCATGTTATGGTATACCCAGATAATAAAATGTCGGCACAAAAATGACACGCGGTCCGATTGACCGGACCACTGTTCAAGCACGTGAGTAGCTCAATGTGTCGGCCATTGCTGGCAATGTTGCCGGCCCAACTGTCTGGCGCCCAACGTGCCGGCTATATGGAGGCTCGAAATGCTAATGAATGGATTCCGTTAATTATATTTATAAAAATATTACTTTGAGGGGCATAAATTAAAGAAAAATATATTTTTTAAAATATACTTTATTTTTAAAATTGTATTTCATTTGATAAATTCTGGATTAAAATTATACATTCGGAAGCACAAGAGTGTACTTGTACAAGAACTGTATCCTTATAAACCTCTATTATATAATAAGCTTTGGTTTTTTAAATTAAACAAGAACAATAACTAAAAGTTATTAAAAGTAGAAGAGATCACATATTTTTAAGCTAGTATATAGAGTAATAAGGCGCCAATTAGAAATTTGTCGAGGAAGCTGTTGTTATTTTGTATCTAAAATTTTTTTAATCTTCGTCTAACGAGTCGCAAGCTTTCTATTTTCCAAATTTTTGTTTGAAAACTTAAATTAACAAAATTAACATGTATATAAACACAAGAAGTACACGTATCTTTATAAACCTGTATTATAAGCTTTGGTTTTTTAAATTAAAAAAGAGCAATAACTAAACGTTATAAAAAGTAGAGATCACCTATTTTTAAACAAGTATAGAATAATAAGGCACCAATTACCAATTCTGTCAAGGAAGCTGTTGTTTTTTATCTAAAATTTTGTTATGCTTTCTTTCGCAAAAGTCGTTGCATGAATTTCAATTGAACTTTTAAATTACAAAAAGTAAGTGTGCATACCAACATAATTAAAATAGAAAGGATTCAATTTCTGCCTCGTCGTCTTCGCTATTTGAGGCATCACCATCGCGATCACTATCAGTATAAGAAACTGCGGAAGTTAGCTGTTGTTGCAACTCCCTGACTCTGTGATTAATTTCTGCGGCTTCCAGGTCTGGCTTCGCCTGTAATTCGCGATTCTTTAATTTGTTTCTGAACCTTTCTTTAGTGCTTTTAAACACATCAAGCATTGCTTGCTTAAAGATCTGCTTATTCTCAGGCCCAGTCATGACCTCTTTCAAAGCAAAACTGAGAAATTCTTTAAGCTTACATCCCCCTAACCGCAGTACGTGATTATACTGAAACATTTAATAAAGAAATAAATAGATTTAATGAAGGGCAAGGTTTTCCTACTTTTTTTTTGCCCGAAATACGTCCTCAGGAAGTGCTATATCAAGTTGAAACTTTTGAATCTTAAATAGGAAGCACTAAGAAACGTTTATCTGGGCCTGAATGTTAATAATCACACAAAAAATTTCCAAAAATTTGTTCTACATCATTTTTTTTTATTATAAACGTTTAGGACCAGATAAACGTTTCTTAGTGTTTCCTATTTTAGCTCCTGAAGTTTCAACTTTATATCTCAATTCGAAAGGCGTAAGTTGGGCGAAAAAATGTAGGACAACATTTTTTAAGGACAGCGTTACATGCCCACAATAAATTATATACGTAGATATTCAAAAACTTAATTTCTTGCTAGATTTTTCTTGGAAATTAATAGATATACCAGATTTAACACTTTTTGACGTTTTTGCTTGCTATCATAACTATCTAATTCTTGAAACTCTGCAACCGTATTGAGAGGAAATCCTATTAGTGGTGCATACAGAGTATTCGATAATTCTTCCTTGCCTAGGTTCAAATGCGATAGTAACTGCAATATTCCTTCGTTCTGTCGAATTTCCACCTCATTTTGCCTCTCTAAATTGCTACGCATAGAATAATTTACAAAAATATTATTCTCTAATGTTTTGCATTCACTAACATTCTCTCGAAATTTCTAAGCACTCAGGCTAAAGTTTCAAATATTTTCTGCAGAGCTAGATTCAGGTTACGTGAATCATGAGTTCCAGCGGCACATTTTTCTTCAGTTCTCTTTTCTTTGTCGCGGATAGTGTTTCCATTTATGTAGTCCCTGTTATCTTATGGCTCATCTGGTGTGAAGGGTGACGAAATACATTCTGTGACCTTGGATCTAAATTAAATTCAAGTGAAACATTATTATTTCAACGATTAGAGGTATATTATTATTGTAAAAATTGATAGAGACAAAAAAGGCAACAATAGTAATAATCCTAGGAATGAAAATAATTCTATTTTCGTGAAAAGCGTGATTTTTTTTTAAAACAGAAAAATTCTCTTTTAAAAATATATAAGAGTGAAATAAACATAAACAAAATAAATGCATTACTTTTATAAGAACACTAAAATTTCACGAACTAGTAAAATGAACTTTACTTACAAATTATTATTTCTTGTATCCGAAAGATCCTTGGAAAACATAGAAGGATGATTGCGGAATTCCATATATTTATTTACTATTTCAGGTATGACCGCAGCTGGTGATTTAGGAGGAGAATCAGTTGATTCCACTTTCTGCTGAAGAAGTGTTGAGCTGAGTGCCTGAGCTCTGAAGAAATAAGGAAAATGCAATAATTTTTATGCAAGAAAAGTTTACCAAATCAAATAATTTTATCAGGGTGGCGATTTGACGGACGATTTCAAATTCCCGTTCATTCTAAACATCCTTTAACACAATAGACCAAAACATTAAAAAAGATATGAATTTTGAAACAAATACTTAAGTTTTATACAAGAAAATATCAATGTTTTACAAAAAATGGAATAGTTAAACTTTTAGTTGAAAAAATTAATTAAAAAAAAACAACAACAGATTTTTAACAAAATAGTTCAATTTTCAACCAAAGTGATGAATTTCCAAATAAAATTATGAATCTTCAACTGGAATAGTTGAATTTTAAACCAGGAAGATGAATTTTCAACTAAAATTATGAATATTCAACTAGAATACTTGGATTTTCAACCGAAAAGATGAATTTTTAAACAAGAATATTAATTTTCAAATAAAAAGATTAATTTTCTACCAAAAAATACAATTTTTCAACAAAATACATGAATTTTTAATGAAGCAGTTGAATTTTCGAAAAAAAATTAATTTTTACCAATAAAGCTAAATTATCAACCAAAACTTAAATAACTAAATTTTAAGTTAAAAATATTAATGTTCAACCAAGCAGATGAATTTTCAACTACAACTATGGAATTTTTAATTAAAATAAGTTAAATTTCCAGTTTAAAAATTACTTAATTAATTAAAAAATTAATTAATTTTGATCTAAAATTATGGGATATTCAACTGGAATAATAGTTAAATTTTTAATTAAAAAAAAAATTCAATCAAAAAACATCCAAAGAAAAAACAAGTTTTCAATTAAGCATCTCATTTTTCAACCAAAAAAATGGGATTTTAATTAAAACGATGAATCTTTAACCAAAAAAAATCGTTTTTAACTAAAGAGTCCAATTCTTTTGAGTTCTTCCGAATTCTTTTGGAATCTAATTTACATCACAATTTGATGGTGTTGATCCTTTTGGAAGTGACTGAGATTCCTGCTTTATATACTTTATACTTTACTTTTCAAAAATTTTAGGAAATAATGAAAAATGTTTTGTATTCTTTTTCAATTTTCTCTTAATTCTCGGGTCGAAAATTCCACTGCTTTGTAAAGAAAATTCGTCTTTTTGTTTTGAAAATTTAACACTTTAATTCTGTATTTGAAGCTCTATTTGACTGAAGTTTAGATTCAAAAATAAAAATTTAATTCTAACACAAAATTCTACAACCGTATAACAAATATTCTAACCTATCCTAGCTTTTCGCCAACTGTAAAATCTAAACTCAGACTTCCCATATTTTTAAATCAAAGCATTCTTAATTCCGCACTTACCAAAATTGATGTCTTGAAGTAAAAACTATGTTTTTAGTACAGAAGAAAAGTCGACGGGCGCGAATAATCAGCTGCTATGCTTGCCACCGAAAAAATATTCGACAAAAACGCTTTTGGGCAACCGTTTCTAAATTTTTGTAGTAAAAGAACACACGAGACACAAAAAAAAAATATCTTCCAGAGTCAATTTATCCACGGAGTCACGTTTTTAAATATAAAATTTATCCGATTCCTGCACCGCGACACGATGAAAACAAACCACTGCTGGCGCTGCTGGCAGGGCCGTTGGAACAAAAGGTTATGTTGACTTGAGCAGGACACGAGTCGCAAATTCCCGCACTAATATGCACTTTACTTTTTCGAAATTGTCAGAAAATCAGTTACTGCTTTCGATTTTAATACGCAATTCCGGTATACTTCCACGGATAGAATTGCATAGAGAATCTCTTAACAAAAATGAGGTTATAGGTTACACATGTTTAGATTTATATACTAATTACTGCAGACGCAACTTCAGCACAGTCGTCTTTCTGATTGACACACGTGTACCCTTTTTAAAAGTTTGACATTTTTATATTAAAACCACAATCGATATCACAAATAATTATACACTTTGAAAAGTTGCATCAACACACGTGATACCGGCATTGCCGACGCTGCGGAAACACATTATACGTACGCAGAAAGCGAGTCAACTCGAAGCGCGCAGAGCAGGGGAACTGCGCGCGCTTTTCAAATCATAATTCTTATCTCAATTTGGACTATTTTACCTTTTTATAAATAAACATCTACTTTTGATAATATATTATTTTCAAGATTACTTTTTAAAAGTTTTTTTATAATATTTCCTAAAAATAATCATTAATATTTGTTATGGAATGTGTTACTTATTTTGAAAAATTTTTATTTTATATTCTTTAGGTTGTGTTATAAACAGTTACTTAAAGGCAATAATGAAAAAAATGAATTATCAAAAGTAGATATGTTTATTTATAAAAAAGGTGAAATATTCCAAGTTTCAGTTTCCAGGGCACTGATTCCGACTAATCGATGTTTTATGGCAGGCACATCGTTCCTCAGCCGTCGTGCGGGTAACGGTCTTCAAGCACTTGCACGCGCGATTGCAAAGGGCAACACATTGTGCCCGCACTTCGGTCTCCTTCACATTCATACTGCCCAAGCGATGCTTTATTGCAGGCATGCCGTCCGCCGCCCATCGGGCGGGTAATGTGCCAGGCATGTTTGTTATCTGGGTAGGAGCGAAATTCAAGCTTACAATGTTCTCCGAAACATCACATACTCACTCCCCATGCTTTGTTTCAGTGGGCAATGAGTAACTGTAAGGAAACCCAAATTTTGTTCAGCAGCAAAGAAAATCATGCATTAGCCACCGATTTGCTGAAATCCAGATTTGACAAAGCTGTTAGAATACAAGGTACATTGCAGTACCACGCTTTCATTCCCACTCAAGATGGAAAACTTCAACTCAAGAAGTTTTCGTCCTCTGAGAAATACGACATCTTCTCGAATGGCAAAAAACAGAAACCGCAAAAGAGGCCTGCAAAGAAAACAACTGTTGAAACTATCGCCAAAAAATCGAACAGAAACACACATAACATTACCATATAATATTACATAACTTAAAAAACTGGCACTAAAGCGTTGTACAAAGATCCTCGGCGTAAGCGCACTAGGGGAAATCGCGCGCCAACCACCATATCATGGCATCTTGTTTACGTATCGTTCTATTACTCAAAGACGAATTAATTTGCCACTTTGAAAATTGGGGGTCTTATAGAAAAATATCTCAGCTTGCTTTTAAAACTATTTTGAAGAAAAAAAGTGTCGAAATTTGAAAAAAAGTCAAATTTATTTTTGATTTTCAAAAATTAGGGTCAAATTTTGACTTTAAAAAAAAAATCGTTATGGCCACCAGAAAGTTTGTGAAAAAATCTATCAAAAACATTCCCAGTGAAATTTTGTTTAAGGCAATAGGAAAAAAGTTACAAATATGTGAAAGTAAGGCTTTGCTTAAAAACCCCAAAAATTGTACCCCCTCCACTTTGATAAATAATTATCAAAATTAATTAATTTTTGGTGTGAGAAGTAAAATCTAATAGAACTACAATTAGGACAATTTTTAGCCCGATCGGACAAATTTCATTTTCGAGGTTGGTACACTTCATAAATTATGCCCCACATGTAAAATACATGAGTGACCTTATGCTTTCGATTTTCAGGTTTGCCGCAGAAGTACCCTTCGGATTGGCGAAGTGCGAGAGATATTGGCAATAATGTGAGGCAAAAGAGGAGTGGGCTCATGGTGTCGCCCTGAAAGACACCTCTCTGAAAGGTGACGGTGTTAGTCGTCACACGATGTTTTCCAGATGACATAGTAAATCTGGTTTTCCAAAGCGGCATCAATCTCTCTATGCACTATGTGCGAAAGATTTCCGGTAATCAATCCAGGCCATCGATAGAAAGCGCTGGTAGGATACTGCGTCTTTGCAGACACATCTATCGATGAGCAGGTTCTCGCGACATCCTGCTATGCCTTTCTTTCAGCCGCGTTCGTACATTTCTCGCCACACAGGTCCGTTTTTCCGAACAATCCTATCATTTAGGATAGCTGTGAAGATCTTATACAGTGTGTTCAGACACACCAACAACTCCGGAATAGGCTCTTCCGATTTTAGATATGAAGCGAAAATATGGGCCAGATGCTGCTGGGTTGGAGGAAACTTCTTTCAACAGAAGGTCTTGATACCATCTGGTCCCATAGCGGAATTGTTCTTCAGGCCTCTTAATACTTTTTTCACCTCCTCGGGAGTGATAGGTGGGCATTCTTCCTCAGGTGTTATGAGGGCATTGCACAGCTCTTTGATGCTATTAATGTTCTTTGAGCCTTCTTTAAGTGGATGCTGGACTTCCTAGACTTCTCTCCAAAATGCTTCGCTCACCTCTGGTTTGGGCGGATGGTCGATAGAAACTTGATGATCTTGGAAGAGTCGAGATGGGTCAGAGAAAAACTGTTGATTTTCTCTGACCCACCTCTCCCTCTGCTCTAGACTTCTCCTAGCGTCAGTTAGTACCCGTATTCTGTCAAGAATATGCTGCCTGATGGTCAGCAGCTTTGACTTTTTGAGTGTGTGATAACGGATCCGCAGTTTGCGCGCGAACTGTAGAACCTTGACGGTGAAATTCCTGCCAGATGTTATGTAGTCAATTACACACTGAATGCGGGACGCGTACTGTCTTGCCCAGCCTATGTTTGTAGTGAGTTGATGCATTCGTCTTTTGGTCTTATGATCAGCCGTTGGTTTTGTTTTACGGTTTGCATCTGCCAAAGCTCTTGCTTAATTATACACACCACAGTTGATAGTCCAGAGGTCGGATTCTTCGGAAAAATCTCCACGAAGCTCGTCATTCAGATCAGCCAGATCTTTGGGCTTTAAAGAAACTTGCATGTTGATGTTTCTCCGGGTCCTGAAGCGTCGCTCTTCCTCTATTGGTTGCCTGCCCGCGGTTGGTCTCAGTGTCGCCTCTTTTTCTCTGATGCCGGCTTGTTCTGGCTGTGGTGGAGTAAGCACTTTGCTTACATAGCACCTTTTTCGGAGTTTTTCGGCATGGTTTCGAAGACGTTGATGCGAAAAGTGCGAGAGCGCTGGGTATTTCTCGCACCACAGAGCATGCAGTCATACCATGTAACCTTTTCGTTCAGGGGTCCATCCCAAAGTATTGAGATTCTGCCGGTCCATCGCATTAACTCCGTCTTGATTGGCTCCCCCAAGTCTAGGGTAGTCGGCATTGTTGTCCGACCCATTGTCGGGAGCGCTGCTGGTTCGATCATTTTAAACCGCACTTACTACAACTATGTTTGGTGTTATCATTGTCGTTCCCACGAGTAGCAAGGGAAAGGGGTCGTCCATCCTTGTAGAGCCCCGCTTGCAAAGATAAGGCTGCATACTCTAAGAGGTCGCCCTGTATCCCAGAGTCACCGTTCGAGACACCTCACCCAGGTGCCATTCAGCTTTCGGCACGGATGTTACGCCTCCGCTTGAGGGTTAATTCCTTCGGGACAACCCCTGGACAATTGTCCGCGACTGCTTATTAATTATTCTAATCATATTCAGCAGAAACCGTTGGTACAGGAACCCTCTATCCGCAACCCGAGGACGCGTTCGGTGGCTCTGTCATAGGCACTTCATTTGATTCCAGAGGAATCAAAACCGAAACCGAATGGCGCAGTCGGTAGGGCTATATATATATATATATATATATGTGAAGGCTGGTGCCGAAAATTCGATAACGAACATGGTTCGTTTCTCGAAGTCAAGGAGAACTATGTCAGGCCTCGAGTGCGCAACAGAAACAATTGTCGTGAATATGAAGTTCTAGTATATGCGGCACTTCTCATTTTCGACAATTGACTCTATTTCTCTAGGAGCGTTTAGCGGAGAGGTATTTGGACTAATGCCATAAGAGTGACAGAGATGGTAATAAAGCACTCTTAGTTCCGCATTGTGCCTTTGGATGTAGGTTGTTCTCGCATGAGTTGGACAACTAGATAGTATGTGCCCTAGATGCTCGGGGTATACATGACACGCTCTGCAGCTGTCATCGGGAATGTCTTGGCTCAAAATGTGGCGACGGTATGCTAGAGTGGAAATGACACCGTCTTGACATGCCAAAATGAAGCCCTCCGTGCCCGACTTCAAGCCGAGTGATCTAAGGAAAGCAAACGTTACATCATACGACATCGACTGAACTTCCACATTTCTGTGGAAGATGCCGTGCATCCTTTTGTCGAGGAGCTGTTCCTGGAAGTTTTTCTTCTGTGCTTTCTTAATCCGGGCCTTCAGGAGTGAGTATTCAAGATAGATAAGATTTGATGCATTTTGCTCACCCCTAATATATAAGTCAAGGCCGAGTGTTTCAGCAGCCTCCTCCGCTGCTTTGTACAGAAACGCCCCTATTCCCACTTCTTCGTGTTTTCTGACCATTTTAAGGAGAGGGTCTTGTCCATTTGCAACTATATGTGCTGTACCCAGTATAAGTCTGTTGTGAAGACATTCAAGATTCAGTATTCCGCGACCACCTAGGCGGCGTGAGATGTAAAGTCGCGGAACAGAAGACTTAAGGTGCATGCTCTTGTTCATGTGCAAAACCTTTCGCGTCCCGATATCAA
>CAKNYM010028110.1:0-14888 GCA_932195095.1 Andricus curvator | reverse complement strand
AAGAAAATTAGTTTTTAATAAATTAGTTCAACTTCCAACCAAGTATTTAAATTTCAAACTAAAAAAAATTAATTTTTAGTACCAAAAAGTCATTTTTAACCACAAAAAAGAAATTTTTCAAGAAAATAATTAAATTTTAAACAACAAATAATGAGTTTTTAACCAAAAAGTCAAATTTTAAACAAATCACATGAAGTTGCAACTAAAAAAGACAAATTTGCAACGACAAAATGATGGAATATTTAACTATATTAGATACATTTTCAATGAAAAAAAATAATTTTAAACCAAAAATAGGCCTGTTCAAGAAAATATGAAGCTTCAACGAAAAAAATTAGTTTTTAATAAATTAGTTTTTAACAAACAATATTTTTTTAAATAGTTGAATTTGTAAGTGGAATAGTTAAATTTTTACAACAAAAAAACAAATTTTCAATTAAAATGATGAATCTTTAATAGATTATATTTTATATTAATTAAATTATATTAATAGATTTAATAGTTAAATCCAGGAATATAAAGTTATTTTTACAAATGAAAAAAAAAATTATTTTTTAATTTCATAACAAAATTTTAAGCAGTCTCGAAAAAATTCCGACTTATTTCCTGAAAAATTCACGGGTTTCCAGGTAAGTAGACACCCTGTTACATTTTCACGTGGTTCATTTTTAACCCAAAAAGAACATAAAAGTCGAGGATACTAGAAATTGTCAAAATTAAGGGGAAAATAATAGAAAAAAGTAGAATAAATTAATAAAACGGAACTGAAATACAAAATTGTGGAAGTCCTTTAACTTTCATTAATTTACATCAGTCACGTCAAGAAATCTACTTTGCAGATTAAAACAAAAAAACGCTGCATCAATTATTACAAATTCAAAACTTTCAAAAACTTTTTCCTTTAATAAAATCGTAATTTTTATTAACTTGAAGAATTATAAGCCTTAAAAAATCAAAATCTGGAAGAGAAAACACATGGACACGAACTTCATAACCTATAAAATGCTCCAAAAAAAGTTTTATATCCAAAAAATAAATTAAGTGAACGTTTCATCTTGAAATTAATAATTTCATTTTTACCAAGTTTTTATTTAACAAAATAGGATCTTTTTGATACAAAAGGATTAAATACTCACGTCATCGTTGCCAAGAAAACGAAGTTACGGAGAAAAAACCGATCACCCCGAACGACAACTAAAACCGGAAAGAGCTCGTTTCGGAAATTGCGGAAGATAAACGTCGATTAGTTCAGCGCAGAACCGCAGTGGCGCTTCGCTCCGGAAAGGCGGGAATTCAAATACTGATTTTCAATAACCAAAAGTTGACAATTTAGTTAATAATAAACAAATAAAAAATCATTTGATGGAAGAAAAAATAATGTAAATAAACTCGTCTTGGATTATACCATAACCTATTTCATATTTTAGGGTGAAAATCCCTTAGAGGTTAGGATCACTTTTTAGCAAAAATAATTATTCGATCATATAAAAGTGGACTAAAATTGATATAATAACTTGTAATAACGCAAAAAAACAAGTTTTATTGATAAAATGAAGGGTGTAAAAAATCGCAGATACGATACTGACATTTTGCGTCCGATAAAATGACATCTGTCAAAACTCCAAACGGGAAATCAAAACATGGAAAAGATATCTTAAGGGGCATAATTCTACCCTTTATTTCAAGAAACTTGTGATAAGAGTTCATCTTAAACGAATAAATGAAAACTTTAGTGGGGAAAATAGTGTAAAAAATGTGTGAGAGTGTAAAAACGGAAGAGAGAGGATAGCCTAACCTATAAATTCTCTGTAATGCAGTGATATTTAAAAGTTTGACAGTTTTTTTAGAAAAGTAGTGGTTTTTTAAAGAGGTGAAGATTATTTGTGTCGTTGAAAATGTCTCCGGCATTATTGGATAATGAGGAGAGATGCCTGGGTGGAATGACTTTTTTCGCTCAGAGTCATCCGGTCGAACTTTGTGGCAGTAATGGACTTCCCTTGACTCCAAATTCAATCACAATTTATGGAAAATCTCAGTTTTTGAAGACTATTCGTCATAAACATTTGTCTGTTTATCTTGACATCGTTCGAAGCAAACATGGTATTTATTTTTTATTGTATAATCTGATTTTTTTCAATCGCTATTCTATATTTAAATACATTTTTGGAAACTAAAAAAAAAGACTATAGGCCTCGGACTCGCCACAACATACCGGAAAATTAAAAATAGAATGTTTTTTAACAAAATACATCAATTTTTAACCAAGTAGTAGAATTTTTAACTAAGGAAATTAATTTTTCAACAAAACAATCGAATTTTCGAGAAAATACGTAATTTTTTAACCAAATAGTTGAATTTTCAACCAAAACGATTATTTTTTTTTTACCAAAAAAGACGAATTTTCAAACAAATTATATAATTATTCAACTAGATAGTTTGAACGTTTTTACTCAATATTTTTTTCGTTTTCAAACATTTTAAACCAAATAATTGAATTTTTTTGAACTGAAAAAGATCATTTTTAACCGATCCGTTAAATTTTAAACAAAATAGTTAAATCTTCAGTTAAAAAACTTAATTTTTTATGAATTTTCAATCTAAAAAGAATGACGCTGAATCTAGCACCCAGTTATCAGCACCAAAGATATTTTACCTAGATGCGGCGAGGGTCAGGAGTGGGGACGCCGAAAATATATAGCTAACTATTTTTCGCCTATATCGAGGTGCTGCCCTCTACAACTTTTCATTGTTTCCATAGCAACCGCGTCAAAGCGCGTGAATGAGTCACCGTCAATTATGAGAATGAGTGAGCCTAATATCTTTGGTGAGCCCACGAATACCCAGGAAGTTACTATGACTTGAATTATGTACTTCGTGAGTGAGCAGAAGATTTAGAGAATCAATGGATACAAATAAATGGAATTTCATACTGCAGTAAAATATTAAATTTACGTAGATCATATATAGATTATTTACCAGAAATGTTTAATTTAATTTAATTTAAATTAAATTTGAAGCGTAATTTTTGCAATTGAAGGATGTCGCGGCAAAAGCATGAAGATCCATGGAAATAAATTTCTCAGGAGAGAGAAAAAACCTTCTCAAAAATTGTATTCTTAAAAAAAATGAGAAAGTACATTCGAGATTTGATCGAGCTCTACAGATCTCAATAAACAAAATTTTAAAAAAGTTAATACTTTTCGAGATACATTAGCGTCAAATGTCGACTGCGGTCAAAACCGTGTAAGTCCATCGGAATTTTAATTTTTTTTATTGTTTTTTTTAGGCTGAATTTCTAATAGCATGAAAACTAATAGAAGACTTGTCATGAAAAAAATTTATTTTTAAATTGTTTAAACAATTTTTGTATAGACAAATTGTTCAACAAGCGAAATTCGGAAAAAATAATAGTGCCATTCGATTCTACGGAAGATATTACATCAATTATATATGCATTTCGCAATTTTTTTAAATACCCGATTGGTGACGAAGTATAAATAAACAATTAAATGTTACAGAATTTGTATTTATACTGCATAAAAAGTTGGGTGGAAAAAAAATTGTCGAATACATGGACTTTATATAATTTTTTCCGCAGAATCGAATGGCGCCATTATTTTTTCCGTATCTCGCATTTTTAAACAATTTGTTCAAACAAAAATTGTTTAAACAATTTCAAAATTCAAATTTTTTTCATCAAAATGTTCGGTGGGTGTTTAGAGAATTTTTAAGCCAATAAAACGTGTTTTGAAAAAAGTGGCACTTACACGGTTATGCCGTGACACCCTTCAATAGTGCATAATTGGAAGTCTTGTAATTTAAATGAAAAAAAAAACTACTTCCGAATTGAAACCTTTTAAAATTTGACTTTTTTATTTGGAACTGTTTCACATTAAGGGAATAACCGAAAATACCGAATAGATGAATTGACGAAGAATAGAAATATCGAATTATAAATTCTCAAATTTTAAAATTTCCAAAATTGAAAATTGAATTATATAATTTTCAAATTATATAATAAACGAATTATAAAAGTAACAAATTATTAAATTCGCTGAATAATTAAGATTCAGAAATCAAAATTTGCGGAAAATATATTTTAATGTAAATAATTAATTAAATAATTAGGTAAATAATTTATTAAATATTTCAAACTTCTTTGAAGTATCTAGCACATCGAGATTGATAAAATAATTTATAATTATTTTAAATATTAATTCATTACTTTATTAATTACTGAAATTTAAATTTCGCGAATTAAAAAATTTAAGTTAGTTTAATAATTTGTTAATTGAATAATTTTGAAATTGTAGAATTCGATCAATTTGGATTTCTGAAATATTAAAATTCGGGAATTTATTATTTGGTACTTTTATTTTTCATCAATTTTTCTATCTAAAATTTTTTTTTTATATTTTTTACGTGCTTTAATATTTTACTGCAATTTAAAGTTTTGTTTCTTTGGATAAACTTTAAATAAAACTCATAAAAATCGTGGGAAATTGTTTTAAATATTTTCAGAGTGCTTGCTGAAATCTAAGAGTTTCTTTTCACAGAGCAAAGTTCAAAATTCAAAAAATGATTTCTAAAAAATTATAACTCATACCGACTGCATTTTTTGTAACGTTTTTTTTTTTATTTTGAAATTAATTTT
Organism: Andricus curvator; assembly: GCA_932195095.1. Classification (NCBI taxonomy): domain Eukaryota; kingdom Metazoa; phylum Arthropoda; class Insecta; order Hymenoptera; family Cynipidae; genus Andricus; species Andricus curvator. The sequence goes on along the minus strand of CAKNYM010028110.1, from coordinate 10,234 downwards.
CCAACCAAAAAAAGATTGAAAAGAGCATTGAATAATTATTTTTCTCCAAATGTATGTAATGTAATGTAAATGTATTAATTTTTTTTTAATTTTGTAATTTTTCTTCGTGAAAAGTTACCATAAGAAAAAAACTCCCGGCTATTGAACTTTTCAATGTTCAAAACTTTTAATTTAAAGTATTTTCTAACCAAACTAAAATGCTTTAATGTAGAATTACAAATAGACATGTCTATTTGTACAATTTCAAATTTATTTAATTAAAGTAAAGGGAATCAAAAGTTGAAATTAAATTTTTACTGATGCAACATTTTAGTTTTGCATAAGAAACTTTATCATGAAATCGCTAAATAATTTAATTACAATTGTAATAACAAATTATAGAATTTTTTATAACTGTTTATGTAAGTAATTATATACAAATTAGCCTAACTAATACAAATTATAATTATACGAAAATAAATGGTCGATTGCTTCTTAGTTTCAACCGTGGAGTTACAAAAGTATCTTTTTCTAACAAATATAACAAATTTTTTATTAGTTTCTTAATTCTATAGTGTTGTTATTGAAAAAACAATAAACTCTACAGTTTACTCAGCCCTCTAACCAGAAGTATAAGAGTCCAGAAGAAATAAAATCATTCCTAAATAATAAATGTACATAGATTCTGTGAAAAAATTCGAGAATTATTTAATTTTCCGTTTTTTTTTTTGCGAAATTAAAAATGTCCTAATATCAATTTTTTAATTATAATTAATAATAATAAATTATTTTCGCCAATTTAAAATTTTGTCGAATATAAATGTCGAGAATTTAAGAGTTTCGGAAAGTTTGTATTTTCGTAATGTTTTTCAATTATTATTTTTTGTATTCGATATTTAGCAAAAATATCAGCAAAGTTCAAAATTCAAAAAATGATTTCTAAAAAATTATAACTCCTACCGACTGCATTTTTGTAACGTTTTTTATTTTCAAATTAATTTTCCAACAAAAAAAATGAAAAGAGCATTTAATAATTATTTTTGTCCAAATTTAGTAATTTTTTTAATTTTCTAAGTTTTCTTCGTAAAAAGTAACCCTAAGAAAAAAATTCCCGGCTATTCAACTTTTCAAAACTGTTCAAAACTTTTAATCTAAAGTATTTTCTAACCAAACTAAAATTCTTCAATATAGAATTACAAATAGACATGTCTATTTGTACAATTTTAAATAGAATATTCAAGGAAACATCATAAGAAGTAAAAATGGAATTAAAGTGAAGGGAATCAAAAGTCAAAATTAAATTTTTACTGATGCAACATTTTAGTTTTGAATACAAAACTTTATTATGAAATCGCTAAATAATTTAATTACAATTGTAATAAGAAATTATACAATTTATTATAAATAATTATATAAGAAAGTAAATTCGCACAAAAAAGATCGATTACCAGAAAAAAGAAGAAAGTTTAGAAATTAAAAATAAAATTTCGATGGGTGCTTCAAAAAATACATTTTTCTCAAACATCTCCACTGACGTTATAATTTTTTCTTTTCAATCATCTTTGAAAACCTTTATAAGAAATTGTGCGAAAACTAACGATAAATCCTAATTTATTAAATTAATTATTTATGCAGGGACTAATAAAAAGTCAAGAGATAATAAATACACAAATTAACGGGTTCCGAAAATATAATTTCATGAATTATAAAATCTCTGAAATTTAAAATGACAGGATTTTAAATTTACCGCAAAAATTAAAATCTCAATAATATCCGAAATTAAAATTTATGGAACTATATAATTGTCCAATTATTAAATTCTACAAATTTTTTAATTCCCGAAATTTAATATTGACAAAAATAAATAGTAATTATTTAATATTTTTTTAATAACTAATTGTTTATTTTCGTCAAATCTTGAATTTCGAAAATTTGCAAATTGTATGGGAATTTAATATTTCGTTAATTGCATAATTAAAAATGGTATAATTCAAAAATTATATAATTCGTTAAATTATAATTTCGGATATTTTTAAATTGGGGATTTTTATTTTTCGACAATTAAAACTCTTGTATCGTTATATTAAAGCCCTAAAATTTTATTATTCGTCACTTTGTATTTTCAAAATTTTTTTACGTTCATTTGTGTACTCGGCATCTAATTTTGAATTATTTTTTATTATTCATCATACTTTTTATACTAATTATAATTCTAATATTTAATGAGAAAAATGAAAAGATGTGCAAGTTATTGTCCAATGGTAAAATTGTCCTATCATTTATAGGTTTGTAATTACTAAAATGCTGAATTCATTATTATATTCAATGACTTCTTAATTTTTTATTACGTCCTATATTATAGGATATTTTTTTCTTTTTCAGTCATAAGAGTAAATTATCTGTACTACAAATATTTCATAATAGGAAAAAGTCCGTTTCAGTCCTTTAATATACATGAATAATTCATAATAATGCAAAATTTTTAAATTCCCGCTCGACGTTTATTGCGCCGCCTTGCGGTATGTGGTCGAAACAACCCCTTTAAACGAAGCGGTAATGCCGAATTTAGCCGAAAAGTACCGAATAAAGCCGAAGCCACAAAAGTGAAGGTAGCGCCGCCCTCGTGACATGTGGCCTAACTAGACCCTTGCCGCATCTAGGTAAAATATCTTTGGTATAATATAAAAAAAAGGTTAAACCACCACCGCATGGTCCCACTGGGAGCAACTGACATCTATGAAAATGACACCGGAAACCAGTAGAACCGCGGTAAATCACACCTGTGGATACGTCTCACGTCCGTCTTGAGGACACGAAGCGACCGAAGGATGACAGCTATCTGCATCCATCTCGCAAGTGCCTTGGCATATTTTCGGCACACTCTCCTCTTTTTCCTTCTCCTTGGCAGTAATGTTGTAGTCTGCCGGAGGCGTGAATTCGATCACGAATATAGTTCGTTTCTCGAAGTCTTGGAGAACGATGTCAGTCCTCGAGTGTGCAATGGAGACTGCTATCCAAAAATCGTAGTTCGAGAAAATTTAGCACTTCTCGTTTTGGACAATTGACTCTATCTTCCTCGGAGCGTTCGGCAGGACAGGGTCTCGGTCAACACCTTAAGAGCGACAAAGATGATAATAAAGCAATCTTAGGGCCGCATCACGTCTGTAGAGATACGTCGTTCCCGCATGGGTGGGACACCCGCAGAGTATGTGTACTAGGTACTCAGCGTGTGCATGAAACGTTCTGCACCTATCACTGGGCACTTCTTGACGTAAAATGCGGTCACGGTATATTAAGGTGGAAATGACACCGTCCTAACATGCGAAAATGAAACCCTCTGTACCTGAATTAAGCCCTGATGATCTGAGGAAAGCAAAAGTTTGCTCCTTCGACAAGAACTGTTTTTCTACATTTCTGTGAAAGTTTCCGTGCATTTTCTTGTAGAGTAGCTCTTGGTGAAAATTTTCAACCTCTGCTTTCTTCACTTTGGTTTTTAGAAGTGAAGCATCTAGATGAAGTAATGCACTCTCCTCACTTCTGATGTTAAAATTCAGGCCAAGGGTCTCTGCCGCCTGCTCCGCGGCTTTGTAAAGGAACGCTCCTTTGCCAATCATCTAGTAGTTTCCTGACCATTTTTAGGAGAGGATCTCTGCCATTAGCAACTATGTAAGCTGTACTCAGAACAATTCGATTCTGAAGACATTGGAGATACAGAAGTCCACATCCGCCTTGGAGGCGTGAAATGTATAATCGCGGAACGATATCAAGGGCCGTAAGCTCGTTCTTCGTCCATTGAACCACCCCAAACGAGTAGCGTGGAACCGGGACGGTAAGCATGTTAGTCGCAGATACCTTGTTCAACGCCGACAGATTTGAAGACCAAATCTTTCGAAGAAAATGCTTGTATCTACTTCGGAGAGACAAATTCACTGATGTTACGTCCCGAATGCGGCTGTAAGGCACGCCCAGGTATGTATATGACTCTCCAGTATCAAGATGTCTAATAACACTTATATCCACAATCTCAAGGTCCTCGGGAACGCCAGTAATCTATTTTGTTAAAAATCATGTTTTTTGTGAAGATTCATCATTTCAGTTGAAACTTCATCTTTAGAGTGGAAAACTTAACCAGTTTTTTTTTTTTTACTTAAAATATAACTATTCCATTTTTAGTTGAAAATTTATATTTGTAATCGAAAAATGATCTTTTCTGTTTGAAAATTCAATTATTTAGTTCAAAATTCATGTATTTTGTTAACGTTCAATAAGTTTGTTGAAAATTCGTCTTCTTTGGTTGAATTCAACTGTTTTTTATTTCAAATTAAAATAGTTTCTAGTTGAAATATCAAGTATCACAGGTTAGGTTGAGAATTCATCTTTTCGGTTTGAAAATTGAACTGGTTTGCAGAAAATTCGTCTTTTTGGTTTGAAAATTCAAAAATTTGGTTGAAAATTAACCTTTTTTTGTAAAAACTTCAGGGGCAGTTCCGAAAAGTACTTACCTCCGATTGATTTGAAACTACGTAACCCATGTATTTTGACTCGCTGATTACGAAAATGATAGTGAAAATACCCGCAAAATTGATTTTCAATGTCCATACCCCAAAAAACGGTTATTTTTCATTTTTTTCACTCTATTTCGATAAGTATTGTTTTCAGAGGAATAGTTTGTTTTAACAAAAGTTGGAACCCTCCAAAAAATATGCCTTTTAGTTAAATAACATCGCCTAAATCCATTATTTTTCGAGAAAAATGGGATGTTCCTTTAAAACAAGCATGTGAAGCAGATAAAGGATGTTTCGTGTACTTGACAATTTTAGATTATAAGTGAAAGGAACAAATAGCGTACTTTGCAAAAAGAAGACTAATGGGGGTCTAGCAATACAATTTTTTAAAGATAATTTCCTCCATATTCTCACTTGCGTGGTCTAAATTGTTAAAAATTTGTCTTTTTTGGGTAGAAAATTAATCTTCTTTTTTGGAAATTCATCTTTTTGGCTGTGGATTCAACAATTTTGTTAAAAAAACTCGTCGTTTTTGGTTTAATTTAACTGGAAGGAAATTCATTTTTTTGTTTGAAAATTCATTTTTTAAACTGAAAATTTAACTTTTCCATTTTTGGTAAAAAAGACTTATCTTTTTTAAATGAAGATTCAACTATTTTGTTACAGATTAAACTTTTTATTTGAAAAATTAACTACTTAGTATGAAATTCACTTTTTTGTTGAAAATTCTATTCCATTTTTGATTAAAAACTTATATTTTCTAGTTGAAAATTTATCTCTCGTGATTAAAATTCATCTTTGTAGGTTTAAAATTCAACTATTTTGTTGAGTCACTTTTTTAGTCGAAAATTTAACTGGTTGTTGTAAATTCTTTTTTTTGTATTGAAAATTCATGCATTCATACATGAAATACGAAATATTAAATCTTTCGTTGACAATTCTTCTTTTTTTGAGAACTGAACTATACTTGTTTAAAAATTCAATTAAATTGTTAAAAATTAAATTATTTTGTTGAAAATTCAACTATTTTTTCAAAACCTTCTTTGTGGTCGAAAATTCCACTCACTATAGAACAAATCATTAGAAAGGCGAAAAAACGCAGAATAAACGTGAAATCCGTGTATAGCCAACCGCTTCGTAGATGCCACAAAAAAAATCATCGAGTACGAGTTATGTTCATTGTTCACCTTCATCATTTCATTCATTGTAAATTTAAAATTGTGCTCTTCCGGTGCTGTATCAGGTGTCAATTAAATATAAACTCGCACATATCAATTCAGGCCGGAAAGATCCGTTTAGCGTCGCTGTAAGCTACGGCCCGGAGTTTGATTCGTAAAATTTCGACTTACAGTTGCTTGAAATTTACTTAATAGACATTAAATAAAGAGTAAGAAAAATTAGAAAATAACGTAACTATGTCATTTACAGCTAAGTCTATTCAGTAAATTTGAAGCAAATTCAGATCAAAATTTTACAATTTAATGTCTGAACTCTTGCATCGTATCTTTTAGCGCCGCCAAACGGATCTTTCCGACCCAACTTTGATTTGAGCCCGGTTTTGTTTCTGACCTTCGGCTCAAAACACCAGGGCCGTGTGAACACATACAGTGAACTTGGAATGTTCCGTAACGTGTGACGCAGTTACCTATTAGGCCGTTAAGGTACAGCGCTTTATCGGTAATCTACTAATGGCACATCCTCCACTTACGGCCCCGCGGCTCCTCTCATCCGAAACCGCCACGCGGCGTCGGTTCTCGGAAAGCTCCAATCCAGTTCCTTCTTATCCAAGTTCGACTGTATAACTTTATGGACCTTGACTCACCCTTCAGGTAGCAGGTCATACACATTTTGATCATGACGCTTTTCCGGACTCATGTAAATTCACACTGTATAAAATAATGAAATTCATACTCCGAATTGTATTTGATCAATATGATTTTGCCACGACTGTTAAATAGTCTTCATAACCATTTAAATTCATTTTTCCTGGAAATTATTGTACCATGTAAGGCAGTTAGCCATTCAATAAACTCAGCCATTTTTGTAACCAGTAATTGTGAACTTTGTCGAATTAACTCAATTTACCCCTTTCTACTCCCCTCTCTTGTGTTGTACTAGCTAGGTCGTAAAATCAGATCAGTTTTACTGATCAGACATGACTCTTTTGGTTGTTTTGAAGTCTAAATTATATTTAGGAAACAACCTGGCGTCCATTAGACTAAAGTTACTAAACTTATTCTAAATTCACTGGTGAATGTCCACTAGTAATAATGAAATACAATTAAAAATAACTAGAACCTGAAAATTCAAAGTCATAATGTGTAGTCCATCAAACTTGCCAGTTAATGCTTTCATCTGTAAACAGAGATTTACAAACACAACCTGTTGTTGATGCTGTTGCGTGCAACAAAAAGAACCAAGAAACAGAAATCGACAATCATAAAAAGGGCGATAAACAACACAACAAGAAAGCAAACCAAAATGAAGAACTCAGCAAAGAAGAATTAGCCGAAAAAGAACACGTCGATGAAGAAAACCATGCTGAATATTGGAATGAACAACTCGAATATTTGTAATGGGTTTCAACAAATCGACCGGACCTTATACACTGGAACCTGGATTTAATTACTTTCGGGCAATATACGCTCGTGAGTATCCGCGCACTGCTGCACGCTGCTGGTGTTTCACGTATGGGTGATCAACCCTCTCTTGACCCCGCGGGCTCCTCTCTCACCCAAAACCGCAGCGGCATCTTTTCTGGGAATCAGTAAATCCGAGGTAACTAATTTTAGGTCCCAGTGTAATTCTTAAATGTAAACGATCAGAATTAATCAAAAAGATCATGGATCATTTTTTCCCCCGGTTATAAATATATAATCTACTCTTACTAGAAGTACGAATAAAACGCATCTAACATAAGGTTTTCACATGTATAATTGTATGCATTGTGATATCTTATTATATGCCAGCAAAATGATATTTTTGCGTCACATGATGGTCGCCGCCTTCAGTTATTTGTTCTGAACCAATTTTACATGTATGGCCAAAATAATACAATTTCGATTGCATTATCTACGCAGATTTGGCTAACATGGCAGTTTTTATTTTTTGATAAACATATCTTTGGTTAATTATTTTTTGTATTCTGATACGTAAAAAAATGCATAGATATCCTGTTTATTTTGGTTGGTATTAAAGAATAATAATAGATTAATTATTGAAGAGTGATTACAAAACACTATTTTTGATAATGAAAATTTAAAGAAATTTTTTCGTGTTTCATTCGTGTGCAAAACCACGAATCTTCGTGAACTGCAATGTTCACGAAACGTCGCAAGATTCGTAGTTTTGCGCACGATTGAAACCCGAAAAAACTTCTTTAAATTTATTATAATGAACCATCGTGAAAGCATTAAATCTATATCTATTTTTAATATTTTATAATGACAGTATAATTATAATATATCGATGCCTCCATTCAAAATGAGTCTATGTACTGACAGCGCCCTGTATGAAACTATTCCAATTGCTTATACAAAGCGCATAGTCTCATACACGGTGCTGTCAGCAGATACTCATATTGAATGGAGGCGTCGATGTGTCTATATTATAGTTAATGTATAGTTCACTTAGTATTAAAGTAAATAATTTTTATAATGTTTTTTGTAATCGCCCTTCAATAATAATTAATCGCTAATATCAAACAAATTAAATGTTACATCTAAGAATTTTATACAAATTAGAATATCAAAAATAATCAACAAACGATATTTCACATTTTCGAAAACTTAAATAGGATTTCCGGTTCGAAGTTGAATTCCTGAGTTCCCCGGTTAGTAGACACTCTGTACGCTCAAACGGGAAGCAGCAAACGAAAGTTCAAGAAGAAGCCAAGCAAACAAATGTATGATGATTGTTCAACTCGCAATTGGGCCACTTTTCCCATTCTTGTTCATAAAAATGAAGTGGTAATAATTAGAAAACTTCTGAGTAAACAAACATAACATAGTCTTCCTGGAACAAGATCGTTTCACCGATTTCACCCGTTAAGTGACTTGACTGTAAAATGCAAACGAACAAGTTTTGATGAAACATACAGTTTGACTTTTATGTTAAAGTTTAGCGAAATCGAAGGAGAACTTTGGACAGTCAATATGTACGATGGATTCAAGGTCTAACACGGGTGGTATTTTGGATTGATACTTAAATTAAACAACGAAGAGAAAGAAGCTAACCTTACAAACTGAGGGGCCAGCAACATGTTTTTCCTGGCCTGAAAACAATGGAACACTAATTGTGTCATTTCCACATATTATGTGTAGGGGAGAGCGGGGCACGGGCGGCACCCTAACTTTGAGTGAATTTTTTAACATTAATAGTATTTTTTACACTGTCCAAAAAAAATCAACAAATAAAATGAATGTTTATAAATGAAATTCTATTCGAATAAAAATTTAAAACGAACGCGTTTAATTTGTAGAAATAAAAATAAGCAGGCGTCAAAGTGGGGCACAGAAGGTCTCTGCGGGGCAGGCAATGTCATCCAGGTGGGGCACAAATGGCACGGTAAACTCGCGAATAAAAACGAGATCGATAAATGGTACTTTTTTGAATAGTACTACAAAATATAAATAAATAAAATAAAATATATTTTTTATTTAATAATTAACTTTGATTATTTTTTGGAAGTTTTATTATCACATTTGTTTTTATTTTATACAAATTTTATTATAGCTAAAGAGATGAAATGTTAATATTTAAATGTGAGATCTAAAATATAATAATAAAATATATTAATATTTATATATTAATATTAACGAAGTTTAGAATTTTTAAGGAAAACCCTTATTTAATCGACTTCTTCCAGACCATTTATACATTTATTTACATAAATGGTCTGGAAGAAGTCGATTAAATAAGGTTTTTCCTTAAAAATTCTAAATTGTTATTCCCAGACGTTAAATCAAGAATATTTACATCACTAAAATTCTTGTCATATATTAACGAAGTTGTTTTAAAGATGAGGTTAAAAATCAGCTGTTCTCTCTGAACACAGCTTAGAACGGCGCGAGTGTGACATGTCGTGCCCCACCTTAGGGTGCCGATCTCTGCCCCACCTCGATACTTTATTTATTTTTTAAATAACTATTTAACTACATGTTTGAGAGAAGTGGTTAAAAAATAAATTAAAGTTCGAGTTTCAAACTTTAGAATAGATCCAGTTTTAAGGATTATTGATACTTATTTTTCCTTTTCACGAACGTTCGAAATTCGATGGCGCATCCGATTTTTATGCTCCAAATTTCAATCACTAGAATTTTATTTCATTTTTTACAAAATAACAAATTAATTGGTTTTAAATACAACTATGCATTTAATAGATGCCAATAAAAAAGAAATTGATTTTTTTTTACTCATTTTACAAGTTTTTAGAGGGGTGCCCAGCTTATCCGCCCTGACGTCAGTGCCCCGCTTTCCCCTACCCTCAACGATCCTATGAAACATACAAAGAACAACTACCAAGTTTGGTTGCAAAATAATCGAAGCGAAATTAGAATGTATTAATAAAAAGGTTTAACGAAGTTATTTATAGGTTATTTTACTTGGTATTGAATGATTAAATAAATGTTTCTAATTATTATAATATTAATCATTTAAATGTCCCTAATTTGTGTCAGTCGTGGAAGCCACCATAAAAAATAAATTTTTAGTAAGATTTTAGTAGGCAACGGTGTGTGTGGGGGGGGGGG
>CAKNYM010028108.1:0-14157 GCA_932195095.1 Andricus curvator | reverse complement strand
ATTCGGCCATCCAACTTCATATAGGAATTCATGGGGATTTCCACATAGATCCACATATGGACAAATGCCACGTCCTCAGAAAAGGTAACATATGGCCAAACACTTATAATCTGAATTAAACCAAATGGTTTTACAGGGATAGGATTTAGAACCCCGCGATAAATATAAGCCAAACAAAGAAAAGATTATCCTAATTTTTGGTGTTTGAGAGGTTCTGACATGACACGTGTCACGTATCTATACGACGATACGTATCGGACTCCATATGGATGCCCGTGTAGGTTCCCACATTATGTTCTTGTATGGGATGCCGCATAGATTTCTATACTATTTCCTGTCCGAATTTGGCCATACGACTTTATATAGGATTACATGTAGATTCGCATATAGGTCCCCATATGGGTTCTTATATAGAGATCTTTGTGGGGATTCTCTGTAACGAAATGCCATTTTCTAGTTTTATATGGCCATATATGTATAGTTTTTAAATGGCCACATAATGAAGAAGCAGAAAATGTTTACTCTCTATGAGCGGTCCCTTGTGCCACATTTCCAGATTAGAATCATGTGAACATCATGTTTAATCAAATTTAATTCATCTAAATTATACTAAATCACTTTTTTTTACTGAATTCCCTGAATTATCTGTAATCCGCGAATTCTTGAAATTCACTGAACCATCTGAATTCAGGGAATTTAAGCAATTCAGAGAATTCAAGGAATTTCGAGAATTTGAATAATTCACGGAATTCAAGGAATTCAGAGAACTCAAGGCATTCAGAGGATTCAAGGAATTCAGAGAATTTGAGTAATTCAGAGAATTCAGGGGATTTCATGGAAGTTAATTAAATTCAAAAAAATTCAATGATATCAAAGAACTTTCAAGAATTAAAGGGAATTCAATGTGAATTCAAAATAATTAAAAATAATACACTAAACCAGAGAGTATAAAGTTCTAAGCATACCTGCAATAAATGATGCCAAACACTAATTTATAATTAAAAAAATTAGAATAAATAGTTATTTTGAAATACAACAATTGTGCAAAATGTATCGCCGAAGAATAAAAATTGGGAAAATTGTGACAATTCAGATAAATGAAAATTATAGTATTTTTCCGTTCATTTTAATATCGGTAAAATAGAAATTATTGAAAATAAAATTTGGGGAATATACATGCGCCTCAATTCAAATCATTTGGTATTCATTGAGAAAATATTGTTAGACAGAGATGCACAATATAATAGGGCCGTTCATAGGGGATCAAGATCTTTTTCCTCTATTGAAATTTCCGAGGTCGTTAAGTACATAGGGAACTACGTCAGGAATCACGTAGGACACTGCCTCGGAAACGACGTAGGATATTACGTAGACGTAGGATCCAACGCTGTGACTTCGTAAAACATATTATCGCAATTCGAACGAAAAGTTTAAATTGTTTAAGACATGAAAATTGTTATGGCATTTTTATGGCAATTGTAAGAAACCCAACTTTGAGTTTGGAGATGATGCGACAACCATCCGGTTTTCCCCTAACTCAAACTTATATTTGTCACAAGTTGACTCTAACTGCACGTACAATTTATTATTCTGAACAATTTTCACTGTTAATAAACAGAATTTAAAAAAAAAACTTGATGAAACCTTGTATATATTGCAATAAAGTAATGAGCGATTAATGCAGAAGACTATTTTTAGAAGGATTACGTTTATGAATTTAATAATTATGTTTACACGATTCTAGTGAGGTTTTTGTTTCATTCAAGGCTCTTCTTTAAAATAAAAAACAACTATTCAAACTAAATTTTTGTTTTATGTCCCAGTGTCGTAAACTACGCCTGAAACCACCACGACAAAAGGACATAATTCATGTTGGAACCCTTCGTCGTATACTACGTCGTGTACTATCCCAATTCCTACGCAGTTTACGACGTCGGAATTTTCAATACTCTTCAAATGATACTAATAAATTATAGAACTTGTATAATTTTTGCAGGACCATCATCACCTCCTCACACGCGTGAAAATCGAATGAATTCTCCATCTTGGATTTCACCACGACACGCTTTGCCACCCCTTCTTGAATATAATCTACATAAAGTGAATATGGATGATCCCACCGTAGTCATGATTACAGATTGGGCTAATCCTACGGGCAATGGCTATGCAATACATCCTTATGTCATCGTAACGCGCCCTAAATATGTACATGTGGAACTTCTTGGTGTCTCAGCGTACATCAGGAATTCAAGAACTCACGATCCTTACTTTGTACAAACTTTTTACGTAGACGAAGTTCACAATGTTGCCGTGATTTACCTTGAAGATCCTCTTATCTTGAATAGACCTGTACATCGTGCCTTTTCTATTGAGCATTATGAAGAGCCAGCTCTTAATTGGGCTTATAATAAGGCGCTGGAGTGGAGTCGTACACAGCTACCGCATATGCAACCCCTACTAGCACAAGACCTAAATGCATTGCATTTTCATAGATCCACCAAAGTCCAGATAACAAGGAATTATACACCTGTTGGCCACGGGTTTGCAATACATCCTTATATCGTCATAGCGCGTTATAGCTTAATGCGACCTTTCTGGATAATTCGTGAGTATGATGTTGCATCGCCTATCGGAACTACAGGAAAGCTCAAGTATCATCGTAAACAATTCGAGTACGAGAATGAGGATGAGAATATTGTCGTAATTGAACTTATGGATCCTATCATGTTAACATACGATGCACATGATGATTTTTCTAATGAGCATTATTCAATCGCAGCTACGGCTTGGGCTCATGCTAAGGTAGAAGAGTGGAAGCGCACGAGGCTGCAGCCTCGGGCGCTTACTAATTACCATGCGAATGCAGGGATTATTCCTGTTCATTGAAGTATACAGCCTTTAGTTATCAACCGATTTACAATTTTTATTCAATTCAAAATAGGAGCGTTTGACAAGTTATCAGTCAAAAGTAACGTATTATCGTCACCGGCGATTTCTCTGTAAATCAGAAAAATCTAACATGATGCACTCTGCTATGTTACCAGGTGCAGTTTATCAGATGCATTATAATTGCAATTTTTTAGATTTCAGAATAAAATAGAGACAAATATAATGCGCCTGGAAAGGCAAACCTAGCAGGGTGCTTTTCTTAGCTTTCCTCGGGTTTACGCAGTGGGTCTGAAGACAGGAAAGTTTTTTTGCAGTATCCACGTTTCCTTCTGCTATCGCGTGCGTTAACCAATTTTTGGAGACTTTTTCACAGTAGTAATATTTAGAATAATAATATATTTTATATTATATTAAATGACGTGCTTCAACATTCTCGGATTAAAAAACGTTCTTACGAGGCGTAAGAATGCTTTTCCAATTTTTGCTGATATTGTCGGACATTTTGGAAGTGGCATTTCATGGTAAAAATCAGCGGCGCTTTTCTATCATCAATTGTATAAAATAAACAATGTATTTGAGGGTGTAAAATACTGCGTTTTCGGATTGTTCTTTTGAATTCTATGGACTTTTGTAAACGACAATTTCCAAATGAGGAATTTTGTTTCGAAAAATGTAATTTTAAAGGAAACATTCAAATTGTAAATGATTCTTTAATAATAAAGGCAACAATTATAAATAAGTTTATTTCATGATCAAAATTTCTTAATTTGTCCAAACATCACGGTATTTTTTTAATATCGGGAAATAATTCTGTTCTTAACATTTTGCTACAACACTATAATTTGTAAATTTTTTCGTATTTCCAAAGAAATGAGAAAAATGAAATTATGGACAGAAACTTGGAATATCTTACTTTACGAAGTGTATGCAATGTCGTTACAGGTGAAAAAAAAACATCACGTGCGTCCTAAACTACGACCCAAGACAGATTTATGTGTAAACATCTTTGGTAAACGTTAACTGAAATTGAAATCTTTCAAATTTTCACTTCACGAAGAAGAAGAATAAAAATTAAAATTTCATTATGGAAAATTCATTATTATGGCACTTATCATTATTATTACACATCTAAGTACTCAAAAATTATAAGAAAAATATTGAAAATTGTTTCTTTTTTTCAAATTAGATACAGCATATTTTTCTCCTGTTAGACTTTAAATACTTGGCGGGAATTCTCTCATATTCTTACCATACATAAAATCTATCACTTATATCCAGAAAACAACAATTTTCCACGATTTTAAGAAAGATATAATTCTTAAACAAATAATAATTGTTTGAATAATTAAAAATGACTTACAAAATACTTGGAAACTCGACCCTTATCAATTAAAAATAATTCTTGTTAAGAAAGTCCAAAGAATACCGTTTGTAGTATGAATTTAATAGAAAACTGCTATTTTGCAGTTTTCGGGTCACTTTCCAAGCACAATGACAATAGCTTGAAAGGGGGGTGGGGAGTCAAAATTAAAACTTGCTGGGTGGAAATTATTCTTTGAACATCTTATCGCATGTTCAGAGAATAATTTTAATACTTTTTTAATACTTTAATTCACAAGAAGTTTATAACAAGTAGCTCTTTTTTCCATTTTTTTTTTAAATCAAGCTTTTCCCATTTAAAACCCCATGTTAATTTCAAAGGCTCGGGGGCACGGGTTAACTTTGACAAAAAAAGAAAACAAGAAAAATATTAACTTGATAAACTGTGAATATAAATTAAGAATTTAATTTTAAAATTGAACTATAGTTCGACTCTAACAATAGAATAATAATAAAATTGATTTTATAAGACGATTCTGAATCCGCTCATAATTAAATAATTTATAGATCTTTACGTTAAAAATTGAACTATTTCAATTCGAAAGCTTTAGTAATTAATGAAATGTATGCATCCGATTGAAACTTCAAAATCTTTTTTCAATTTTTAAAAACATTTTAATTAATATATTCATAATTAAATGTTTTTATTCAATTTCAAATTCTATTCAAATATTATTGCATTCTAAAATACTCCATTTTTTAAGCATACAGATTGAAAATTTCCAATTAAAAAATTTTTGTTTCAATATTTAACAACATTTGACTGTTTATTTAAAATAATAAATTATAAATCAAATATTCAAAAATAAACAAATTGAAATTGAATTATTTTAAATAAAATAAGGCTTGAATCATTAAAAATTCAGAGTGCTGAATTTAAACTTAAAAATTTGCATTGTTTCATTTTTTTAAATTTTTATTTTATAAGTGACATTTTTGAATTTTAATATTTTAATAACAATGTAAAATCCTTTAATTGTAGTGTTTCAACCTAAAATTGTTGAAAAATGATATAATTTCGAACACTTACAAATTTCTTGATTGATTGTTCAAACTATTTTCCTATAGATGAAAACTCGTAATTTCATGGAGAAAGATTTTCTGTTAGTCATAGTAAGGCATAGGGTGACCTCTATATTTTCAAATTGAAACTAACAGAAGTAAAAAAGTAGATTTCTCATTTTATCGATCGCCGATAATTATTTCAATTTATTTATTTTTACTCTTACTTTCAATGTAAGTTGTTATTGAAGATAGTATATCTTTGCTTGTTATGATTCACTTTCTCAATACACGGCGTAAAATGAAATTTATTTCAGTAATTTTTCTACACTTTTAATCCAGGCGCAGATGTTCTTCTTTATCAGGATATATGCGCGTTATATTTCCGCCGATATTATTGACGACTGGATGTACGTACAAAACCTCTTCACATTACCACCCCCCTCCACTCGTGAATGACTGCTGTGCGCCTGCGCTGTATGCTACAATAGCGCGCACCATTTGAAATCTTTGCCGTGCGTACGTCTGAACTCTCGTTAGAAATGACTGATGGAATAGTAATTGCGGTAAATTGCGGTAGTAAATGATGTAGCAGGACGCGGTATTGCATTAATTGATGAATACAATAACTGCTTAACAAAAAACGAGGTCCAACTTCAATATCTTCTACAAGTTGTGCAAGAACATCGGCGACAATTTCCATATTGTAACAAGAAAACATTAGAATAAAAGTTAATGTTCGTAATGATAATTTTAACGCCAAAACATGTAAATAATGTTGTTTTAGTATTAATATTCAAAATTGTTTATATTGAATTTCATTTTTATACTATACCAAATACAAAACAGTATGTTTCTAGAAGTGACGTATTTTCATTAGTATCTGAATTATCTTGATACTTAATAGATGAAAACTACTATTTTAATAAGAAATAAGCCGGTAATACATAAAGATACTGAGCTTTTCGATTTAAAAATTGTTAAACGATCTCTTTTTTAAAGAAAATGATGAAATATAAAATTTCTGAAAAAACTATTACGATAATTAGTGATAAATTTCAAATTTTTGCCAAAAATTAAGAAAACAAAACGATAAATTTATTATGTGTTCCACTTTAACCTTAAATAACTTTTGAAGGAATAAATTTATGAAAAAATCATTAGAGACCATTAGTTATGGGCTTAGCAATTCATTAAGCCGTTGAAGAGTTAAAAACTTCCAAATTAAAAAAAAATATAATTTTCACATGCTATTTAAATGGGAAATAGAAATTCGCGCTGAGCGACCTCTAAATATTAATATTAAGAGCTCTGCTTTTAACGGGCGTCTTTTCACACCTTTCCGGAAGATTTTATGTCGGGGTTTTGAAAAAGAAATAGTCGATTTTTTTGAACCAGCCTAATTTACATATATATTTCAACAAAAATTTTAATTATTTTTAAAGCTTACTATTGAACTAAAGGTATAGAAATGCAATTTCAAACAAAACACATATATATAATGTGAAAACTACTTGAATGTTTCAATGAAACTAATTGTTTAATGCTTTTTACATTGTGAACTGATTAATTAATTATTAACTGATTCTATTAAAACTTAAATTTTCTGGAATTAGTTTCAAAGGTTGTTCATAATTCAAATTGTCAGAAATGAGTGTTCGAATTTGAAAAAAAATGTAAATAAAAATTATTTGAATGTTTCAATGCAAATTATAGATTAATGCTTTAATGAGTATCTGAATTCTATTTTCAAAATTATATGTACATATATTTTATTTTATTTTTTTAATTACTTTGAAAGGTTAGTAGTGAATTGAATGTATAGAAATGAAATTTAAAATTCAAAGGAGAATATAATGTAAAAATTATTTGAATGTTTTAATGAAAATAATTCTGGAATGCTTTTTATGTTATGAACTGAATAATTAATTATTAACTGCTTCTATTTAAACTTACATTTTCTGGAATCAGTTTAGAAGGTTATTGAGAATTTAAATTGTCGGAAATGAGAGTTCAAATTTGAAAAAAAATATAGAGTAAAAATTATTTGAATGTTTCAATGATAATAATAGTTTCATGCCTTTTATGTTGTAAACAGTTTAATTAATTATTGGTCGATTAATTTTTTTAGAAACTTTGAATTGAATAAAGATTGAATTTAAATTTTTTTCAATTAAGTAACATAAATTGATTATTTACTTGAAGGTTATGTAATTGGATATTGGCTATTATTTTTATAATAAAAGTTTACTTTTTTTTAAATACCTCTATTGCAATTATATAATCTTTTCAAACGCTCGTGACGTTGTGAAATGACACCATCTGAATTCATTTTTCAAGATTATATGTACACATATTTTAGTTTTTTATTAATTAGTTTTAAATATTCCTAATAAATTGAATGTATATAAATGAAATTTCAAATTCAAAGGAGAATATAATGTAAAAATGATTTGAATGTTTAAATGAAAATAATTATGTAATTAATTATTAACTGCTTCTATTTAAACTTACATTTTCTGGAATCAGTTTAGAAGGTTATTGATAAATTAAATTGTCGGAAATGAGAGTTGAAATTAAAAAAAATATATATAAAGTAAAAATGATTTGAATGTTTCAATGAAAATTATAGATTAATGCTTAAATGAGTATCTGAATTTAATTTTAAAAATTATATCTAAATACTATTTTTAAATTTGCTTCAAAATTAGTATTAAAAGTTATTGATAATTCCAATTTTCAGAAATAAAATTTCATTAAAAAAAAATATAAAGTAAAAATTATTTGAATGTTTCAATGAAAATGATAGTTTCATGCCTTTTATGTTGTAAACAGATTAATTAATTTAAAAAAAATCCAAAGAATACCGTTTTTAGTATGAATTTAATAGAAAAATGCAATTTTGCAGTTTTTGGGTCACTTTCCAAGGACAATAACAATGGTTTGAAAGGGGGGTGGGTAATCAAAATTAAAACTTGAGAGGGGGGAGGGAGATCCTTCAGTGTCTCTGACACGCGACACGACGCTTGTGTCGGAGGCCTGCGTTACACTTTCGGGTCGTGGTTTCACTCAGCCCCCTGCAATGACTGTATGTTAGCGTTAGTTCACTAGTACGGTCAAGTGAAGCGCAGAGCGCAGATGGCGCTGGGAGTCTTTCCAGCCTGTTTTTACATGACAAGCATGGGCAAAATTATTTAGAAATTAATTTAATTGATATTATTCGTAATGACAATCGGTTTTATACATCACATTATTGAAGTTTCATATCTTTTTGAATATTAGAATAATTGTAAGTAAAAAAAAATCATCAAAATCTTTTTTTTAGCTGCGGGAAATATGAAAGGTTTCAACCGTAATATGGAGGAAATGAATTAAAATTTTTTTCAACTCAAGAAATAAAATTAAACTTATAATTATACTAATTTTTATTATTGCATTACAAATTAGTCTATAAAAATCAAATAAAATATTTTTGCGAAAAATAAGTTTGAAAAAAAGCATGGAGAGACAAACAATATATTTTTTTATTACATATAGTTACAAAAAACTAGTGCAAAACTGATGAAATATTTTTATAATATAATATAATATTGTGAAATTATATTTCATAAACAAAATTACTGTTATGAAATATAAAATTTAATTAAAAATTGAAATTAAATAACAGATATTCTAATTTTATATTGGGGTAAGGAATTGATTTATTGGGAAAGAAAATTAAAATATGAACAACGTTATATGCTGGTATAAATAAGCAATTTATTAATGACAGTAACCATAAAACAATAACAAATGATTAATTTGAATAAACTTCGTAAACTAAAATAAAAGTATTTACACTGTTTAAAACTTTAAGTCGTTCAAACCTCAGCAACTCGGCTAAGTTTAAAAAAATAAAATTTCGATTAATTAATTCAAATACTGGTCAAATTTAAAATAGAGATATAGTTTCAGTTCAGGATAAGATGTTCGATAATTTGTACTAAAATATATAGTTTTTATTAAAATACATCGTTCTTATTTAATTTTTTATATTTCTACTAAAAGGTTTTTTTGAGATAAAAATATTGTTTCAGTTTGAGATAAAATGTTTGACATTTTTTATTGAAATACATATAGTTCTCAGTTAATTTGTCATATTTCTACGAAAGAATTTTCAAAAGTGAAGATATATTTTTATTTTAAGATGAAATTGTCTATATTTTCCATTAAGATACATAGTTCTTGTTAAATTTTTTATATTTCTACGAAATTTTTTTTTTTAATTAAGATATTTTAAAATTTTGCATTTCTTTTTTTCAAAATGTTAAAAAATCTACGCATTGTTTAAAATTTGTTGAAATCTTCTCAAGGTTTAAATTACTTTTTAATCATTTCAAAAAACATTTTAAATATCTCTCAAACTTACTTAAATTTTTTCTGAATTAATAATTGTTCAATTGTTATTTATTCATCAAAATTGGTTTATAAATATTCTCTTAAAAATAATTTTTTTAAATAAAAAATCATTTCAAATTTTCCCAGGACTCTCAATAAATTTTTTTATCCTTTTTTACCTTTCAAAATCCTTAAATAGCTTTAAAATTTTATTTTAAAAACTTAAAAAATCTCCATTTTGTTAATTTTTTTTTGAAATATTCTCAAGTTTAAAAATGAGTTTGAATCTTTTAAAAACTTATAAATACCTCTGATCTTACTCGAATTTCAAAAAATTATTCGTTCAACTTTTATTTAAATAAAAATTGAACAGTTTCACTCACAAACTAAAAAATTTTCAAATAGAATAATAAAATAAGTAAAATTGTAAAGTTCAAAGTTTAAATTTTGCTTTCTGAAATTTTAACGATTGAAGGCTTTATTTCTCAATGAATTAAGATTAAAATTTTTTAGTTTTGAATATTTGATTTATAATTGTGGATTTTAAATATAAACTAAAATATTGCTAAATATTCCAAAATTATATATTTTTAATTGTGTCAGTTAAAAATTGTATATTTTAGACGTTTCAGACTGAAATTATGAAACTATTAATTTAAAGTTCAAAATAGTTTATAAAGTTTCAATTGGACGTTTACATTTGTTTAACTACTACAGTAACTTAGGCTTTTGAATCTAAACAGATATAGTATCATTTTAAGATAAAATGTTCTATATTTTTTATTACAATGCATAGTTCTTATTTAATTCTTTACATTTCTACAAAAGAATTTTTTAAATATAGATATCGTTTCAGTTTAGGATAAAATGCATAAATGATACCTTCTTCATTTATTTGTTTGAATAAAACTATTATTTTAATTATTCAATCCTTTGGTAATTTGAATCTGTACTTTATTTTTACACTTCATCAAGAAAAAAAATGTATATAATAAACCGGTGTACCGGCACTGTCGTGCGGTACCACTTATATTTTATATCTCACAAACGGTTCAATCAAAAAGAAGGAAACATTAATTGCCAATTATTACATAAACAATAATATTATTACCTTGAAATTAAACAACAATCATTCATTGTAAATATAAATATTTTATATTTATACTCATCACTCCCAGAACAGTGACTCCATCCTCTGCAAAAGTTTTTCGCTCCCACAAAATACCTTCTTAAACAAAATTTCTCTCGCACACTCCGTGTCCGGTTTATACCACAAAATTTCCCCTTGGGATGGCTTTTTGTCAGGCTTTTAGATTTTCTTTACCTTTTGGCACGTAAAAGAAATGGAATTTTTCGGAGCAGCTGTCATAACCTAGCTGACTTACATCCAGGGGCAATACACCACGTTCCACCCATTTTAGTTATTTTAGTGCCAACTTTTGTATTAATAATATTTTAAAATTTTTAAACTTAGATTTGTAACACACAAAACCGATTGTCATTACGAAAAATTAGATAAAATTGATTTTTCAATAGTCTTTCCCAGCCCCCTGGCACTTTCATGGTGGCCTGTATTATAAAAGTTGGCTGAAAGGTGGATCACGGCCACCAGGCGAAATCGTGGTGCTGATTACCTATAGGGCCGACTTTCTTTAAAATACATGGCAAAAATGCAAATATTTATGTTTTTTAAAAATCTGAACCGCTTTTTCGTATTTTTTTAATGAAAAAAAGAAGTTAAATGTTTTTGGCATATACTAGTATAAAATATATAACGAAAAAAGTGAAATATATTAAGTTTCTAAGTGATTAAATGTGTGAAAGCAATACGAAAAGTTTTTCCAAGATAATACATTTAATATAATAAATTTAAACAAAGTAATAACAATGAAATTGTTATTAATTAAATAATTAATTAATTTAGGAACTTTAGTATCACGATTTTAAATTAAAAGGTTTTTTGCGTCGTAAAAGTTCATGTACCTAATTTAATATTAAAACATTTTATTTTAAAACAGTATAAAGTAACTTACCAAATTATTTTGCAATTATAAAAATGGCAATAATCAAGAGGTATGCATATGAGATTAATAAAAAGGCAATTTTTAAATTGAAAAAGTATAATTCTTATAAATCTTATATTTAATATAACATTTCAATAAATAAAATGAATGCAACAAGCATTTCAAAAAATTATAACTTTCTGCCGCTTTCTGTAAAACACAACAGTAATAATATGTAATTTTATGTACAAAAAAACGTTTATATTTTCCTTAGATTAGTTAAATTCTTCAAATTAGTTAAATTTTCAACAATTAAATTAGTTAAATTTTCAAAATGTTTTTCAGGCTTTTCGTCTCGTCCCAAATGGAGTATTGGTACGGCTCCTTCTCGAAGTCGCGGCCTTTTATACGGAGTCTAAAACAAATAGTTTATTAAAATTTATTTATTATTTATTTATTTATTTATTTATTTTTTATTTTTATTTTTATTTATTTATTTATTTATTTATTTAATAATAAAAAAAAATATTTTTACCACAAATAATTATAGCACGTTCTCAAATTTAAATAATTGCCAATATAAAATAGTATGCCAAGAGAATATGATGAATTATTGATACTCATATACAAATTATTTGCATTATTTTTTGAAATTTTACAAATTGTAAATAGAAAATATATTTTTTGGAGCTAAAGATATTATTACTTAGTTCTTTAAATTCTTTTTTTTTAAACTATTAATTTTATTCCACGAATTCATGATTAAACTCTGGCGGAATTTGTATTTCAAAGTACATAATAAAAAAAAGCAATATATACACAAAGGAAAATAAATACGATAATTAAATTCATACAATAACGTAACGTTCCTAAAACTGTTCCGTCAGGACCAGTAATTGTTCTTTCGCGGATGATGTCACTTTCTGCAAAATGTCTCTCACAAACCGCTTGACCTTCTTTGACTTTAATGTCATCTCTCAAAATTGCTTTTTGCCATTTTTTGATTGACACTTTGTCTTTTGGCACATAAAAAAACCGTTGAGTTTGCTCCTCCGAACTCCGTTTCTTTTTGTAACCAGACTCACAGTTCACTGCTAAACACTTCACCATGTTTAATGTTTTTTCAATTAATTATATATCACTGATCATTTTAAGCAAAAAAAAACGAAAAAAGGACTAATAAACTACCAGAAAATATAAAAAAACTTCGAATGTTGACAATTTTGCCATGTATTTTCAAGGAAGTCGGCCCTATAGGTAATCAGCGCTACGCTCGGGCAATTTAAGTACTAACGCGCAGGGCAGTCAAATGTGTGCCCATTTTTAGCTTTGAGTGCCAGGGAGCTGGTCTTTCCTATTCTTGCCATGTAAACATAGGCTGGAAAGACTCCCAGCGCCATCTGCGCTCCGCGCTTCACTTGACCGTACTAGTGAACTAACGTCGTTGCAGGGGGCTGGTTTCACTGGACTCAGGCGCGACTCCCCATATCGAGGTCTAAGATGTTTACACATCAAAAATTATCGGTACCAGTAAAGAAACAATTACCGGTACCGACAATAAGATTTCTTGGAAAATGTAAAAGAGAATATCTCCGAATAATTTGAAACTTACTATATCCATGTATTTTTACATGCTGATTACGAATATGATAGTGAAAATAAACAAAAATTTGATTTTTGAGCTCAAAATTTGATAAAACTAAATAATGCTATTTTTTCACGTTTGTCAGTAAATAATACAACTTTTCAAGAAAGTTTTCAAGAAAAGTTGTAGATCATTAGAAAGCAAACCTTTTGTGTAATACACATTTTTTCTTGAAACCACTATATTTTGAAGAAAGAAGGATAATACTTAGACTTTTTAACAAAAAAGAATTAACATCTGACCAAACATTGGATTTTCTTATCTGATTCTACGAACTAAAGGTATCTCAAGGTCAAAAATGTGCATTGTTAAGAACGATTTATAAAAAAGAGAAATATTTTAATTGGTAATAGTAACTAATTTTGCAAGAGAAGTGAAGACGAATTAAAAAAAATCTATATTTCAGCAGAAATATTTCATTTAACAATAGTTATTCACGGTTATATATTTTTCGTTTCTCTTTTGATAAAAGTTGAAATTCCGTTTTAATCCTAATGTTGTAAGAATCATTTTAATCTTTGAAATATTCTCCACAAATCTCTTTGGTACGTTTTTATTTTAAAAATTTCACTGAAGAAAAATTTTATTTATAAAATTAACAATTGTATAATTCCTAAATAAAACTTTTCAAATAAAAATGTACCAAAGATGTTTGTGTAGAATCTTTCAAGGAATAAATAAGCCCTGCAAAATTAGGATTAAATAAAAATGGCAGTTTTTGACTGAATAGAAAGCGAAAACATAAAACCGTAAATAAATATTCTTAAATAAACAATTTCAACGTGAAATATTTTTTTCTAAAGTTCGCCTTCAGTCCTCTTGAGATAACTTCAGTACAATCATAGTTAAGCAAAAAAAAAA
>CAKNYM010028107.1:0-10006 GCA_932195095.1 Andricus curvator | reverse complement strand
CCCCCCCCCCTCCCTCCCGTCCCGTAACAAACCGTAACAAAATATTTATACCCCCCACCCCCTCTTACTGGTCATAATTTATGGTTTCCAGAAATAATAAGATATGAGACTTGAAACTCATGGAAATTTTTGGTATTTAAGATAATACATGCTTTGCAGTGTGAAAACTTAATTTCCAAAATTCCCTGATTTTTCCTTCACCAATTTTTTATTTTCTCTGTCATTCAAATACCACCCAGAGAAAAAATCTGCTTCTCCCAACACGATGCGTCGTGTTGCGTTTACGTTTTGCCGTAACACGACGATCGTGTTGGCACAACACGATGCAGCTTTTGGGAGAATACTTCTTTAAGTGTTACGGAAAAACGATGGGATCGTGTTGTGGCAACACGATCATCGTTTTGAGACGTTGAAACATGAGAGCCACTGCGTTCTCTGAAGTGGCGAAGTGTTGTTCTCCTCTGTCTCGGAAATTGCAAGTCACTCGCATTTTCACCTTTTTCTATCTGCCCTCTTTTTTTAATAAAAGAGGAGGATGGGAGTATTCAGTGTTTCATATACCAAAGTGTTGAATTTTCAAAAAGGAGAAGTTTCTACAAAACAGTTTAATTTTCAATCCAAAAATATGAATTTTTCACAAAAAATTTTTTTTTTCACAAACAGTTGAATTTTTAACCAACTGGATAAATTTTCTGCTAAAATGTTCAATTTTCAAAAGCACGAATTTTTTACGAAACAGTTTTTTACAAAAAAAAATAATTTTCAACAAAAAGTTATTTTTGAACAAAAAAGTTATTTTTCATCCACCAGTTGAATTTTCAACAAAATAGTTGAATTTTCAACCGGAAAATATAAATTAGGAACAAAAAACTAATTTTCAACCAAACAATTGAATTTTCAAACCAAGAGATGAATTTTCTACCATACATTTGAATTTTCAATTAAGGAAGATAAATTTTCTAAAAAATTGTAGAATTTTCCACCCAAAAATAGGAATTTTCAATAAAAAAAGTTACGTTTTAACGAGATTGTTAAATTTTTAACAAAATAATCAAATTCTTATTTTTCAACCAAATTATAAAATATCTAACCGAAAAGGATGAAATGTCCACCAAGAGATGAATTTTCAACAAGAATTAAGTTTTCAACCAAAAAATATTGTTCTGTAAAAAAAAAACATTTCAACCAAACAGTTGATTTTTCAACCCAAAAAGACGAATTTTCTGCAAAATAGTTGAATTTGAAACAAAAAAGTTCATTTCCAACTAAATAGTTGAATTATGAAACAAAAAGTTTAACTTTTCAACGAGATTGGTTAAATTTTCAACAAAACAATTGAATTTTAATTTTTCAACCAAATCATAATAGTTGTAACCACAAAGATGAAATGTCCAGCAAGAGGTGAATTTTTAACAAAAGTGTTGAGTTTTCAACCAAAATTTATTGTTCTGTCAAAAAAAAAAATTATTTAAACCAAATTATTAAATTTTCAAGCCAAAGAGAAGAATTTTTTACAAAACAGTTCAATTTGAAACAAAAAAGATTATTGAGTAAGTAACAATAAAAAATTTCAACCAAATTGTTAAATTTTCATGTAAAAAGGAATCTAAACGAAAAATGGTACAATTGATATTTCAACCAAAAAAAATTCAATTTTATTTCGAAACAGTTTACTTCAACCAATAGGGACGAATTTTCAACCGAGAAAAATTTGTCACTTAAAATATTAGGAAAAAAATTGTCAAACAAACTGTTGGATTTTACCAGTCAGAAGACGAATTGTCTGCAAAAGAGTTGATTTCTCAACCCAAAAAACGAATATTCAACAAACAAGGTAATTTTCAACAAAAGAGTTAAATTTTCAACCCAAACAGACGATTTTTTAACGAAAAAGTCGAAATATTCGACCGGAAAATATGAATTAAAAACAAAATTAATTTTTAAGCAAAACAGTTTAATTTTCAACAAAATAGATTAATTTTCTACTAAAGTGTTTAATTGTTAAAAAAACTAATTTTCTACATAACAGTACAATTTTCAATAAAAAAATATGAATTTTCAACAAAAAAAAGTTAATTTCAATTAAGAGGTTAAGTTTTTTTTAGCAAATTGGTGTAATTTTTAAGCCAAAAAACAAGTGAGAGAGTGAGAAGTCAACGCTCCCGCATTGAAGAACGCGATTTTTCGTTGGCCCCCCCCCCCCCCCCCGATGAAAGGTGTCAACGCTCCAGTTTTGTATCTTTAAAGATTTGTTTTTCTATGTTACATATGATTTTAAATGCGAATAGAGAGAAAGAGAGAGAGAGACGTTTACAAAACATCATTTTTTATGTCATTCTATACAATAGGTTTCACTGTGTGGTGTGTTATGAGTATGTGTGTGTTATTTTACAATTTGCATCTTCCCGTGATTCTATACAATAGGTTTCACTGTGTGGTGTGTTATGAGTATGTGTGTGTTATTTTACAATTTGCATCTTCCTGTGATTCTATACAATCCAAAGGTGGAATTTTAGGGTCTAGTGGCTTTTTATGTTCTAAAGATTCCCGCGGTGTTATTGTAGGATAAGTGTAGAATCTTTCGTGAAGCGTGTGCACAAAGTAATGTAACGTAATGTTGTGTAGTCTACATTTACAAAATTAATTGATTATATATATGTACATACAAATGCGATGTTTTCATTGTAATCAATCGATAAATTTTTTTTTTTACACAATAGATTTATAATGTGGTTTCTTTAATTGAGATCTTCTACGTTCGTTGGGTGTCATTTGATGACATTCCGTTTGAGATTTAGCTGAAGAAGTTTGCTTTTTTATTATCTCAGTGCAGTTGCTCGCTCTTTGATTTTGGTCATTATCTGTAAGATTTTTATTATCATGTGGAGACTTAATTTCCTCCATTTCGATTGATTCCTCACTTTTTATGTTAGGCTGTGCATCCCTACTAAAATTTGTTGAACAAAACGATGACGTTTGCCTGGGACAGAATAAACAGAACATCCTACCAAGCGCATTTTCATTCCACTTTTCATTCCGCGTACGTTCCCCATTTCCTCGGATTTTTCAATTAACTCGTGAAGTCGTAAACCCTGATTTGTCAGATCTGTATTTAACGTAAGGCTGTCATCTTTAAAACCTATTTTTGACTTAAACTCCGAAATAATTTCTGAAAAATTGAAATTTTCTTCTTCTTGTTTAATATGCGTAAATATTTCGGTTATGTTTAATGCTACAATGTCTTTAAGATTTTTGTCTGAAAATTTGAATTCATATATAGAATTTTTTAAGGTTATTGCTGTAAGTGTGATGGTTTTTGTGTTTGCTTTACAACCTGGTTCTTCAATCTTAGGATACCCGTATTTTTTAACATTATTGAGATAGGTTTTCGTCCGTACATGTAATATGCGCTACTTCTTCTATTGGTATTGAAAATATCCAGAGATTTTTTGTTTATGATTTTTGCCAATAAGGCTGTTTAAGTTGTTTAAGCCTAACATCCCAGTTTTTAAAGTTTGAAAAATTTGGCGTGGTAATTAGATTTATTTCACATTTGTTTGATGTCCCTACCTTGTGTGAAGGGTGTACGTTTTCACAAATATATTTGTTGTGTAGAGTTTTACATAATGCTAGATCTTGGTAATTAAAACTGAAATATAGGGATCGATCCTTTTGAATTGCTGCATATTCAGAATCTGGTACAACATAGGCATGCGTTTCTGTATCTGAAGGAGTTGATAGTTGTTTAATTGGGAGTGGAGTGCTTTTGAACAAGTTGTATGTTTCGAGATTCAGAAGCGGAAATTTTAAAATAAGAATAATCTTGTAGTTTTTGTAGTAAATGGAAAGCTCAGAGAGTTTGACTAGGTCGTACATTGCATGGATTTGGAGAGGAATTGGAATTTCTAGGTTTGGTTGTGCTTTATGAACTTTTTCTATGCAGTGCATAAATTGTGTAGCCGATAAAAGTTTAGGGTGTACTTCGCCTTGCCGAGCGAATAAGATTGCATCTAGAAGCATTGTGGTATCAAGTTCAAATTCTGATATTCGGTTATTCAATGCCGCTAGATGAGAAGCTAATTCTTGATTTAACTGAACAATCCGAATCTCATTATTTATTTTTGTATTTTGTTTGTCTGCTTTTTGAGCCAGTTCTGAAATTAGTTTAGTAACAGAGTTCCATTTTTCGTTGTTTCGGTTAAATTCTGATTGAACTATATGGGTAAAATTCGCTAAAGTTTCTGCAAGTGCTGCAGTATTGTTTGAAAATTGTTCAATTTTGTTTTCGTAGTAGGCAGCATCGTTTTTATCTAGATTCCCGAATAGTATTTTGACTACTGAACCCACAAATCCGAAGGGTGCACGTTTGAATCGAGATTCACTATTCAATAGTTCGTTGAGTTGTCCTTTCTCTTGACTTAGTGCCGTAATGTGTGCTCTAGTTGGCTCGATGTCGTCGATGGATGTACATGCTGATCCTAGTTGGTGGCAACAGTCTGTTAGCTGGTTGAAGTTCGAGAAAAGCACCTTTTATTGTTGCAGCCAAAATCGGAGATCAATGTACGAAATCGTCTTCCACATCATCTTATAAGTTTTTACTTCGCTTATTCGTTCCCAAAATAGTCCTGGACTCTTATGTATTTCCGATACACTATATGGAGGTTCGTTTGTGAAAACTCCGTCGTTTAATTTGAATCCTCGGATTCTGTAAGAGAATATATTTTTAGTTTGTCTGTGTGTATCGCTTCTGTTACTAAGTTCTTTTGTATTACAACGTAGTTTTTTTCTTTAACTGCGATTATTTTAAAGGGACCGATGTAATCATCGTCATGTTTACTACTTTTATGTTCATTCTATATGAGAACCCATTGGCCTACTTTAAAATTTCGTTTTCGAAGTCTCGTATCATAATTGCGCTTGGTAGCGTTTTTTACTTTATTTTGGTTTAACGCTGCTAAAATCCTATTATCTAAGAGGTGTTCGCATAGTTCTTCCGTATAATCGATATATGTCGCAATGTTTTGCCTATTGATCATACCTGATGGTAGGCGTGCTGTTTTACCGAATAAAAGTTCGTTCGGAGAGAATTTTGTTGCCTCGTGTACACTCGTGTTGTAAGCAAACATTGCTATGGGTAGAATTTTATCCTAGTTTTCAATTTTTCCTGATGTGTTCAATTTAATGTAGTCTGTTAGGACATGATGACTACGTTCGAGTGCTCCATTTGATTGAGGGTGGTAAGTTGTAGCAAATATTTGTTTAATTTTAAAGAGTTTTGAAAATTCTGCTAATACGGTGCTAGTAAAATGTGTAACTTGGTCTTAAAGAAAAACACGTGGCGTACCTAACTTGCAAATGTGATGAATATCGATCGCACTCGCTACTATTCTTGCTGTAACGTCTACTAATGATATTGAGATACAGTATCTTGAGAAATTATCCTGAAGTGTAAGGATGTATTTTTTGCCTTTTCGGGAAGTTGGCAATGGTCCGTAAATGTCCATTGCTACTTTATCAAATGGTTGGGTAGGTGTATCCGTGATTATCATTGGTGCTCGAGGTATATTCCTAATTGATTTTCTTCGCTGACATTCGGGACATCTTTTTAGGACTTCTTTCACATCGGAAATCATATTAGACCAATAGTAGTCTTCTATCAAACGACAATACGTTTTAACTACTCCCTTGTGACCAGCTGCTGCAGAAGCGTGGTATTCGATGATTATGTCTTTGCGCTTGTCTGCTGGTGGAGCGTGAAGCGTGTCTTCATAAAGAGTGATTGAAATTGGGTAGCTTTGGAATGTTTTAATTACTTGTTTTTTTATTTGTTCCCAAATTGCTATAGTAAAAAGTTCACATTCATTAGAGAAGCTAATTGAAGTAATGTTGTTCTCTTTTATTAGGGTTTTTAATTGCTGTAAGCATAGTTCAATGTTGTAACTACTTTCGTTTTTATCTAAAGATTCTTGTATCGTAAGCGCAAAAAGGTGTTTCTCCCCTTTTTGAACTTGTGTGACTTTCCCGCAAAAGTTATTTATTGGTATAATATTCTCTACCCTTATGAATCGTCTCTCGAATAAAGCCCTTGCAATGGTTGTTTCCGTAATACCGTCTTTCGTGATATGTATACCATTAAGCCATTTCCCTTTCGGGGTAGGCGTGACACTACCCGATTCGGGTAGTGTTTCTAAGTTGATAACTTGTAGTAAATAACTACAAGTGTGGGTTCACCACACCCACGATGTGCCAACAGCACTCAGTTTTCTCGAATGGTCACCCATCCAAGTGCTAACCGCACCCAACGCTGCTTAACTTCAGTGATCTGACGAGAACTGGTTTTTTCAGCGTGGTATGGCTGTTGGCCATAAGACGCAATATTATCTTTTTTTGTGAATAAATTTTCTTTTAATATTGTCGTATTTTCTCTAATTACTGAGCTGCTATTTCGCGTATCGGTTGTCTGGCGACTTTTGTTTTGTAATTTTGGGGCTCCATTTGTTTCCGAGCTTTCCTGGGCCGAGTTGCTTGAAGGTTCATAGTCTGGTGCTGGTGGTGGTTTTTGTCTGGGGTGTTCTTTCTCGGGTGCAGGTTTTTGAACTTGCTGTGCCGATAATTTTTCTTCTTGTGGCTTATCAACTTCTTCGAGATTAATAGAATTCCTATTTTTCAAGTTCACTGTTTCTTCAGGAAAATTGGCTTTTTGTTCCGTGTTTTCCTTCATTTCATCCAAATCACTCTCATCTCTGTCTGAATCTTTTTTTATTACCTTGTCTTTCGTTTTTCCCTGCTTTTGTGCGCATCTGGATTCTTCGCGGAAATTTTCATTTGCTCATTACGATCGCAGGATTTATTTTTTAGACATTTTTTTCGCTATTGGATTCAGAATTTAAATTGTTTTTTATTTGGTAGACTGGATCTTCAGATTTTTTTACGGTATTTTGAACTTCCTTAGAAGTTTGTGGTTCAGCGTCTCCGACCTTACGTTGAACTATTTGTAGCTCGTCAGTCTCGTCAAAATTTCTACGTCAGAATTTTTTGTGCTTTCGTCTGAAATATCAATTTCTATCAGTGAATTAGTATTCGCTTGCGCTCCGGACAGGTCCAGTTTCCTTGGCTTTGCAACATGATTTTCCTCGTCCTCTTCTTTTTCTGTCGTGCAGGGCGATGTGGCGTCTGTTGTGTCTAATTCTTCTTACATATCTGTAAGATCTGTAGCTGATTATTCAATTTCTTGTTGTTTCTTTGGTCTCCCTCTTCCTCTTTTTGGAAAGACTGCGTTTTTCGGTTGTTGATAAATCTCTTGTTTTTTCTTTGGTGGTCTTCCTCGTTTCTTTTTTGCATGAACTTCCTGCTTAGGAAGTTTCTTCGGCGAAGGATTATCAGAAGATGCTTCCGTTCGTTGTCGTGTATTATGCTGGTGAGTAGTTTTACTGCGTTTACCTGGCTGCTTCTGGGTTTCCTCGTCTGTTGTTGGTCGAGATTTTCTTTTAATAGCAAGTGGTAAAACGTGGATTACTTGTTGAATGGGATTTCGCGATAATGCATCGGCGTTAAGATTGAGTTTACCTGGCTTGTATTTGATTTCATATTCGTAATTATAAAGTTTAATGCGCCATTTTACTAATCTCGTAGTTGTATGATCGATGGTTTTCAAATATTCGAGGGGTTTATGGTCGGTAATGATTTTGAATTTTCGACCGTATAAGTATGAGCGAAAATGACGCACTCCCCAAACTATTGCTTGACATTCTCGTTCGATTGTGGAATATCGCGTTTCACGTGATTCTAATATCTCGATGCGAAAGCTACTGGCAAATCTTTCCCAATTCCGCCTTGAGTTAGCACGGCCCCGACGGCGTAATCTGATGCATCTACTGTGAGGATAAATTCTTGATTGAAATCTGGTAATTTCAGAATTGGGTTTTCGCAGAGTTTGTCTGTTAAGATTGCGAAGGCTTTTTGACAGTGCTCTGTCCACGTGAATTCTACTGATGTTTTAGTTAGAACAACGAGAGACTTTGATATTTTCGCGAAATCTTTAATAAAGCGTCGGTAATAACCTGCCAATCCCAAGAACTGGCGCACGTTTTTCGCCGTTTTTGAGACTGGGAAGTCTTTTACTGCCTTTTATTTGTCTGGATTTGGTATGACTTCTTGATTACTAATCACATGACCTAAATAAGCAATTTCTCGTTTCAAAAATCCGCACTTTTATGGTTGTAATTTTAGATTTGCCTTATTCAGGCATTCCATAAGTTGATGGAACTTCTGATCATGTTCTTTTAAAGTTTCCGCGTGAATAATCATATCGTCGAGGTATACGAACATCTCGAGCCCCTGTAATCCCAAAAGAACGGAATCCATCAGACGTTGGAACGTGGCTGTGGCTCCCTTCAGACCGAAGGGCATTCTCAAAAATTCGTAGTGGCCGTACGGTGTTGAAAATGCTGTCTTGTGCCTATCCGCGGGATCCATCAGAATTTGATGGAAACCGGAGGCCAAATCGAGCACAGTGAAGAAATTCGTGTTACCAAATTGATCGAGTATATCGTTTATATTCGGCAATGGGTAGGCGTCTCCTATTGTTTTTTCGTATAACGCTCTATAGTCCACCACCACTCTCCAACGCTTATGTCCTTGGGGGTCTGGCTTTAGGAAAACCAATAATGGGGAGTTATAAGGAGATGTTGACGGTATAATTATTTTTTCGTTCAACATTTTTTTCGTTTGTGAACGGATGTCCTCCTTCTGACATTGTGAATGTCTGTATGAATGGGTGAAAACTGCTTTGCCGTCCACAGTAGGTATTTTATGATACACGACATTTGTGGAGGACAATGCATCACCTTGTAGATAAAATGAGTTTGTGTATGGCTTGATTAAATTAGTAACATGGTCCTTTTCTAATTCGTTTAGGTGCTCTAGATTTAGGATCTTTTTCAAAAGCTTTAATCTAGGTTCCTGATTGTCAGAAGGCTCCATCGCATTTACTGTTTGAGTTGTGCAGATTTTTGAAGACGACATTTCCAATTCAGGAATTTTATCAATCGAGAATTTTCCAATTCAGGAATTTTATTATTCGGTAATTTTCTAATTCTAGAATTTTATTATTTGGTAATTTTCTAATTCTAGAATTTGATTATTCCGCAATTTTATTATTCGGTAATTTTCCAATTCGGGAATTTTATTATTCGTGAATTTTATCAATCGAGAATTTTTCAGTTCGGGAATTTTATTATTTGGTAATTTTCTAATTCTAGAATTTTATTATGGGGAAATTTTATTATAAGGTAATTTTCGAATTCGTGAATTTTATAAATCGAGAATTTTATTATTTGGTAATTTTCTAATTCTAGAATTTTATTATTCGGTAATTTTCTAATTCTAGAATTTTCTTATTCGGAAATTTTATATTTTGGTAATTTTCTAATTCAGAATTTTATTATTTGGAAATTCTATTATTCGCTAATTTTCCAATTCGGGAATTTTATCAATCGAGAATTTTCCAATACAGGAATTTTATTATTCGGTAATTTTCTAATTCTAGAATTTTATTATTCGGAAATTTTATTATTAGGTAACTTTCTAATTCGGGAATTTTATTATTCGTGAATTCTATTATTCGTGAATTTTATTAATCGAGAATTTTATTATTCGGTAATTTTCTAATTCTAGAATTTTATTATTTGGAAATTCTATTAATCGGTAATTTTCCAATTCGGGAATTTTATCAATCGAGAATTTTCCAATGCAGGAATTTTATTATTCGGTAATTTTCTAATTCTAGAATTTTCTTATTCGGAAATTTTATTATTCGGTAATTTTCCAATTCGGGAATTTAATTAATCGAGAATTTTTCAATTCGGAAATTTTATCATTCGGTAATTTTCTAATTCTAGAATTTTATTATTCGGAAATTTTATTATTAGGTAATTTTCGAATTCGGGAATTTTATTATTCGTGAATTTTATTAATCGAGAATTATTCAATTCAGGAATTTTATTAT
>CAKNYM010028106.1:0-11618 GCA_932195095.1 Andricus curvator | reverse complement strand
CGTAATAAGAAAAATCCTAAATTATATATTGGTAAACCGGGAAGACGGAACGGCAACTAGGAAATTATAGATTTGAAGACCTGATATACGGAGGCAGATAATTAAAATGGCAATTTATTTTTAAATTATGTCTAAACTACGTATAGTTTTTTATATTCTCTACTGCCCTTTCTATTTTTGAGAACACCAAATAATAA
Source organism: Andricus curvator (assembly GCA_932195095.1). Classification (NCBI taxonomy): domain Eukaryota; kingdom Metazoa; phylum Arthropoda; class Insecta; order Hymenoptera; family Cynipidae; genus Andricus; species Andricus curvator. Next base: position 11,421 of record CAKNYM010028106.1, on the reverse strand, counting down.
GAATGTGAAGAATTATAAATTTTTTTATGTGACTCCGGTGCATTAACGCGTTTTTATGCCTCGGCTTCGATCGTCCTGCGAGCATTGCCGCTTGTCGCGTAAAGACCCTCATTATGCGCCTCGGCGCATAATATACTATTAATTTGCGAGACAGAAGGGCGGATATTTAAACATGGCAATTAAGAATTAACCTATGATACAGAAGGCACAGAATTGGAACTGTCAATCTGTTTTCAATTTTTTGAAATCAAAATGCTAAAAAAGCAGACACACAAAGCAGTAATGTAATGGCAATGGTAATAATGGTAGAAAAAAATGCTGAGTTACCAATCTTGAGAAATAGCAGTTTTTTTCTTTTCTTCGATACACTTTAAAACTTCCGTGCAGTTGTTTTTGATATTTCTTTGCACTTTATTGTTTCAAACTTGGTTTCACTTTTTATGACACTACTTTTAGGAAATGTCTTTTAGTTTGTTTGAATTTTTTGAACTTTGTTTTATTTGGGTTCTTCATCTCACTGAGGACTACTCCCTGTGCGATTCAGAATGAAACTGAGTGAAAAACGGCTTTTCTAAAAAAACATATTCCCTAAGTGGACAAAAACGTTTTTTTCGTAGGGTTTGGCTGGGATTAGTGACGTTTTTCTAAATCAGATATCCGAGAATGCAGTTTGCTGTTATATTTTGTGTTCTACATTCTTTAAATTATTTTTAAATGCATTATAAGCTATTTTTATTACAATATTTTTAAATTTTTTATTTGCTAATTTTACCTCTTGTTTTTTGTAGAGTCTTACATTTTTTGTTTGATTTAAACAAAAATTTTTCTGAGGGTTCTTGTTAAAAAAAATTTTTGTTTTGTTTTTGGGTATTGGCCTATTTCGTTTTGTACAGTAACGGAAAATAGAATTCCGACAGATTTCCTACGTCCGCCCATTCATTAAAATTTCCTGTTGTGACTATATGTGCCATTTCCAAAACTAGACGTTTTTTGTATTCCTCAATTTATATCTAGAATTATTGTATTTTCAAATTTGAAAACATGATCGTGGTGCCATGAATGTCTTGTCAACGCGGTTTGTTTTTCTGGAGGTTTGAGGTGGTACCTTTTGTGCTCATACATTCTGGTTTTCAGATATCTTTTAGTTTGTCCGATGTAGCACGCATCACATCCCCCGCATGGAATGCAATAAACTACGTTTAATAGTAAGTCTTTACTTTACTTGTACTTGTTTTTAGTGAAAAATCGCGATAAATCAAAGGGATTAGTGAAGGACGTTTTTATGTTGTACGGTTTGAGCATTCCCATAATTTTTTGTGACAGCCCTTCCACTTTAGGCAAAGAGAGAAGCTTGGTAGGGGGTTGCCTACTATCTGGTTGTTCAACTATGTTTTGTGGCTCATTTCCTGGCAGAGGGGGGTAAGTGCTCTGTGATCGCTGGTACCCCCCATCATTTTTACTGTGAAGAGTCTTTAGTCTGTTTTTCATTGTTGTATCTACAAATTTTTTCGGATAACTATTTGCGATTAAAACTTCTCTAACTTTCTCTAAAATTTCTTCATGAAAGGTTCTGTCAGCTAAATTTATTGCTCTGTCTACCAAGTTATTGACTACACCTCTTTTGTATCTGATTGGTTGATGAAAGTGAAAATTAAGATACCTGCCTGACCAGGTGGGTTTCTGATACTAGTTGGTTTTAACTGTGTCATTTTCCCTGTAAATGCAGACATCCAAAAACCCGATTTTATTATTCTCCTCAACCTCGTGTGTGAATTGCAATTTGCTAAATTTGTTATTAAAAATTGCCAAAACAGTGTCCAAATCCTCTGCAGGTATCGCTGTTAGTATTTGATCAACATATCTGAAAAAGAAAGAGACCTTACATGGCAATTCTGATAGATATTCCTGCTCTAAATCATCCAAAACTATCTGATAGTAATAGGGATAGCGGGGATCCCATTGGTCTCCCATTGGTCTTCCAATAGGATCGCCGCTATCTCCAATACTATCAGATTTAGTTTTGGATGATTTAGTTTGCCATTTTATTATCTGCACTCCGTATGTCAGATTTATGGTTAATTACCATTCTTAATTATCTGCTTTCCGTCTATCAGGTTCCAAATGTATAATTTGTCATTTTTGTTTTTATTTTGTGTCTTATGCTCAAAAAAGAAAGAGGACACAAGAATATAAAAATAATAAATATTTTTTAGCCAAAACCTAAAAACAGATTGCTGATTCCAATTATCTGCCTTCCGTATCGCAGGTTTTTAAAATCAATAATTTCTCAATTACCAACAGCCATACCACGCTGAAAAAACCAGTTCTCGTCAGATCACTGAAGTTAAGCAGCGTTGGGCGCGGTTAGCACTTGGATGGGTGACCATTCGAGAAAACTGAGTGCTGTTGGCACATCGTGGGTGTGGTGAGCCCACACTTGTAGTTATCTACTACAAGTTATCAACCTAGAAACACTACCCGAATCGGGTAGTGTCACGCCTACCCCGAAAGGGAAATGGCTTAATGGTATACCATGTTTATTTGTTTATTTGCAGCAAGTAATCAGTAGAAACAGATTATCGATACAACTTTTAGGAATTTTCGATATGCTAAATAATTTTTTAAATTTCACGTTTTAGTGTATACCATTAAACCATTTCCCTTTCAGGGTAGGCGTGACACTACCCGATTCGGGTAGTGTTTCTAGGTTTTTCTTGTAGTTATAAATAACTACAAGTGTGGGCTCACCACACCCACGATGTGCCAACAGCACTCATGTCAGTATTCTTGAATGGTCACCCATCCAAGTACTAACCGCCTCCAACGCTGCTTAACTTCAGTGATCTGACGAGAACTGGGTTTTTCAGCGTGGTATGGCCGTTGTCAAGTGTAAGAAATGAAAATTCATATGGGAAATGAAAAGTTAAATTTCAGGCACAAACTAGTATTATACGGAATACTCCGTAAAACTAACCGGTCAAGTATAGCACTAGGAATATTATTACGGAATTTTACTCAACGTTAACCCTGAATGATCGAAAATTCTCGCAATATTTATCGAAAATATATTACTGCAGACTTCTCAATAACATTTTATGTTAGCCGGTTGGATATATTAGGCTGTAGAGATGTCACAGGTTAAAAGTTTATTCTTTTTACGATAATTCAACAAAAATGAAGTATCGATTAATTTGAGTGAACTCACCACTATTTCCATTTTGGAATGAAATTCAATAAGCCAACCGAAATTTTAATTAAATAATATAGTACCATTAATTTTATTTAACCTTTACACTATATACTTCTCTGTAAAGTTTCATTTACTACACATTGGGTGAAATTGACTTTATGTTTTTTTTTTAAATTACTTCTATTTTAAAACTATCAAACCGATTTTAGCAAAAAAAAATTGAGGGCATATTTGATACATTACGAAATATGTTAGGATAATTTTTTCACTAGATGACCTAATGATGTCCATACTAAGCCATGCTTAAAAGCGACGAAAGGTTGAAGAATAAATAAATTTAATCAATTTAATTAATTTTTAAAGAAAATCAAGTGAGCAGTTAATTTAATTTTTCATATTTAGTGAATTAGTAATCTAATTTAAATTAAATTAATTGAGTGTCAATATCTTGTTTTTCATCACTTACAAAAAACATGAAATAACACCAAAAACATCTAGGGAGCAAAGAAGTTGCTAAGTACTAATATATGCATTTTTGAAATCAAATTTTGACTAAGTAATTTTGGATAATATATATATAGGGGAGAGTCCCCTAAGGTGGACACCAATCTTTTACACAATCATAGAATCCAAACAACATTACATATCTTGTACAATCCTTCATTTCCTGACACCTTAACTAATAAGCTAACTATTCACGAAACACAATTTTGGTATCATCAATGTTACCAAAATTTTAATTGACTTTAAAAATAGTACAAAATTTTGACTTTGAAAAAAGGTCCCCCAAGGTGGACACCTTTGAGAAATCTACTTCAAAAGTCGGGAAAATAATCCAAAACTTCATGTTTTGATAATTTTATTCAATTTTCGATGATTTTATTTTAAATTACATCGAATGCCTATGAAAAATAAATTTATTAGATACAAAATAAGCGAATGCCAAGCGTTAAATAGACCAAAAGAATGGTTTTAATTAGAATCATCAGAGTTACACTGAGGACAAGTGTACCAAGAGCCGCGCATTTTGACACATTTCAAGTGCGCCTCTCTTTTACATTCGTTGCACGCAATCGAATTGAATTTCGTAAGTGTTGAAGGCATATTTTTCAAACAAATTATACAAAAATCTATATCTTCTTCTGCAGATTCTTGTTTAGCTGGTAGTTTTGACTTTCTCAAAGATTTTCGCGTTGGTTCAGGTGGCAATGGCTGCTTTGAATTTTCCGCTGCCTTTTTCATAGCTTTTCTAACTGGCAACTTCGGATCATGTTCTTCGCGCTTGCGTTTTTTATCTTTCAAAGCTGCAATATGTTCTGGTGACGTAAGAATGCAACTTTGCATTGGCTTTCGACCTCTATTGCTTTTTTTCGTTGCTGCCTTTTCCTGCAACGACCAACTTCTGATAATACTTCAGATAAATTTAAAGCAAGCACAGAAGTTGAAGGCTTTTGTTTCAATAAAAAAAATCAATTCTTCTTCTTCAATCGTGGAAAAATCAATATTTTCTTCTGTGTCCGTCTCAAACTATTCCTGGGTATTTCGAATTGTTTTTCTGCTGTTGAAAGTGCGAAATTATCTTTTTTTACAGCTTGTACGACATTTGCCAATTTGGCAAAATCAATATTTGCAAAATCCGTTTTCCGTTTGTACAACGACATCCTGCAAAAACTAAAATTTTTGTAGAAACTATTGTTTTAAAACATATTTGTGTGTGTATATGTGTGTGTATGTGTGTGACTGTGTTTGTGTGACTGTGAACACTGTGTGTGTTACTCACCTGTGTCTGTATTTCTCTTTCACAGTCATAAATATAAATTAATATGGTTTGTGCACAAATTTTAATAAAAAAAGCAAGTGTCCACCTTAGGGTCAAAAAAGTGTCCACCTTAGGGTCAGAACGCAATTTCCTTGGAAAAAAGGAAAAAAAAATTCTACTAGCAATATCATGCAAATCTGTTAAGAATATGTTTGTTTGGTACGTAAGCAGAGTCAAAAGGGTATTTACCTTTTCGGGAACACTGTTTTCAAAAATTTAATCCCAGTTATTCGAATGGTCTTTAGAACTTTCGGAATTACTTTCTCGTACTGTATAGTGCAGCGAAAAAAACAGCCATCACTTGCCACTTCATGACACAACCAAAAACTGGGTATTCCCAAACTGTAATACCGACATGAAGCGCAGAGTGCTACCACCTGATAAAAAAAAAATTTCCCAGGGTGTCCACCTTAGGGGGATGTCCACCTTGGGGGACTCTCCCCTACTAAAATATTCATAATAAAATATATAGAGAAAATTTTGTATAAAGTGCATTACGGAAACTTTTTGAAAATTTTCAAAAAGCAATGTTACACGGAAAAAATAGATATTAAAGAAGACTATCTAGATATTACTAGTTAATATCTTAGCGATTTAAATATGGGACAGAAATCTAGATATTGAAGTAGAGCATCCATAGATATTAAAAAGAAGATTTTACCTGACAATATTAAAGATATTAAAGGGCAGAATCTAAGATATTCAACAAATATTTTTTAATTATGCAAAAATTACATGTAAAGCGTGCCAATTTCTATAAAATCCAAAAGGATTTTACATCGCAGTCCTCTGTTCTTGATGTCCGAATCCTCGAGCATTGATAATAGTACGCTGTTCAAGGCTAAACTAAGTGATGCATGTAGCGCCAAGTTCCAATTTTCTAGAGAAGATTATGATATCGATATCCAAAAACACTTCATCCATTTTCCGCCAAAATTTTTAACAAAATATGTATCCGAAAAACCACAACACACACCACGCTTGCTCAAGATAAGGACAAAGCGGTGTTAGGATCTTTTGTCGCCACGCCACACGTCAACGACATTGCTCAGATAACATTTCGCTTTTTTAATATCTTAGATATTAACGGTTAATATCACACATTTTATTCTTTCAATATAAACGAAAATTGCCCTTTAATATTTTGTATATTGAATAGGAGGTATTAGATATTATACCGTAATATCTATATATTATGGTTAATTATCAAAGTTTTTAATATCTACTTTTCAATATGGTATGGTAAACTGATGGTATAATATATCCCTAAGAAGTTGTATAATGTCTGATGTAGCATTTCAAAATTTATTTACAAATTTCTGTACGGCACTTTATATAAAAGTTTCTTCCCAACTTGGCCAACTTTAATTTTACAAATTCATACAGTAGTACTTGGCAAATTTTTTGCATCGCAGATGTTTTTGGCGGGATCCAATTAATTAAAGCTTAATTTTATTTTGGAATATTTTTAATTTTTTTTCCATTGCTGCAAGATCTTATAGAATAGTATTTAATTCTTTGAAATGAATCGAAATCTTTTGAATTCCTTTTGAAACCTTTAAAACACCTGAAATCACATGAATTTGAGTTGCATGGATACAACTGAAGCTCTGGGTCTAATGTAAGGGACATATCATTTTCTGACGCAAGCGCAATGTCATCTCGTCATGTGAAATACTTTTGTTATAACATTAATTTTCATAAATTCAATTATTGTAGGGATTTGACTTCAATTCCATAATTAAATATTTTTAAAATTCTTCTTTTTGACTTGTCAGATTGCATTAGCGCTTGAGCTAAGAAATGCTGTCACCTTATTCGATCGGATCCTCAATTAGACATGGACAACAAGGAAAACTATTTACAACTATTTTAAGATATCGGATTTTGATATATCTTATTTGAAATTGATTCCGTAGAGACACCTGTCTATCAATCTTCGTACATGAATATATGCATATCTATCCAAAATATCTACGATGCAGAACATTCCTTCAAGTAAAATTTATCAGTAAAATCAACATAGTTTGTGAAATTTTGTAGCTGTCGAAGTAATTTTAGAAGATATCTAAATTTATGAATCAATTAAATTGAGAGAAATTACAGAAATTTTGAGATTGTATTAAAAGGAAAAGAAATGAAAACTTCTGAAAATGTTATCTCTCTCTTTTTTTTAACAATAAAAATCTCGCCAAGTTTGCATTTTGTTCCTTTCAATACATTTGAAATACTTTGATATTTCATAAACTATATTAATTGTACTGATAAATTTTACTTGGCGTAATGTTTTGTATCGTAGATGTTTTTGGTGAGATTTTACTTCCTTTTTAATACATAAAAAATACTGCTTTCAAAGTAATAAAAATATTTAATATTCAACATAATATAATGCATATGATTGGTAATCATATTTGTATCATAATTCATAATATAATTATAAATTGTTATTCCATTTTCCATTTCCCTATAGGCCTATATATTCATCTAACGGAGTGTAAACCCCAGGTCGTCTAAATTACAGAAAAACCTAATTTCTTCAATTAAAGGTTTCAAATCTTAAAAAATGAGTAATAATTCAAAATTTCGTGCATGAAAAGTGAAATTAATGAATCAATACTTTATCATCAGTATTTTAATACATACAGAAATATTGCGTTTGGAAAATTATGATTTGTACAAATATATTTCAATTCTGTCTTTTTTCATAAAATTCGATGATTCACAAGAGATGTGACTTCTATGTAGGTTGATTGGATTGAGCGCGCAGCCCTGTCAGACTTTTGGTTCGTAAACTATGTAAAGTCATTACTGTATGAAACTGCTACTTATCATCGACAGCTTCGGTAAGAGACTACCCTGCCTATCTCCGGCTGTTCCTCAATAAAGTTCATGAACTTTGAAATGAACTCCGGGCAACTTTCTGGTCGTGAATAGTATTTGGGGTTAGAGAAGAAGCCACGTGCGGAGCCTTCGCGTAGATCAACATACTCTACTACTGAATTCCAGATTTCCAGCCGCCTTACTGCAGTTTACTTAAAAAAAAAACAAATTCTGAAAGTGGCGCGTATACTTACATACGTTTTTGTATATAGAGCGTCAACACTACAATTTAATATATTTCTAAAATTAGGCATTACAGTAGGATGGTATGAATGCTATGTTCTAATTTCGTTTAGAGGAATCCCGAGTCGAAATTTTGGGCCTGTTTTGGACCTGAAATTGTAGTACTGAAGCAGGGCCAAGTAGGTCCAAGGAAGGCCTCACTCTCCATACAATTCAAGCCCTTCTATGGCCCTCACTGGTCCTGCTTATTTCCATTTCCAGCAATTTTAGGACCTAAGAAGGGCCTGTGGTATAGGGCTTGTAGGGCCAAATTAGGCCTATGCTCATTGCGCATTTGTCTCGCGCATGCCGTTTACTCGCGCTTATTTAAAACGGTTGAAATTGCAGCCCCCCCATATTTTTAATAAATAATCATTTTAAATGCACAAAAATATCATGTAAATGCGTTAATATTTTAAAAATAATATATACTTACATATATTCATATATACATTATATAAATTAATTAGACAGTATCAATTATTGCACTACTTATTGCAATGGTTTCGTTCTTCCTTCTTCACAAATTAATGAATGTTGTATCTTCTGTTTCTCCATTAAAATCAACTGTCTCACGAACGAATGATCCTGAGGAAGCAATATTTTCATTTTAATTCTATTAAATTCCGAATATAATTTGGGTAAATCCACAATAGATCGTCTGCTACTTATTCCTACCTATTTTTGAAAATTCTGTTGAAAATTTATCTTTTGCGGTTAAAAATTGAACTGTTTGGTAAAAGCAGCATTAGGTTGAAAATCAACAATTCCATAGAAAATTACACTATTTGGTTAAAAAACCACATTTTTGTTAAAAATTCAAGTATTTTGGTTGAAAATTTAACTATTTTGTTGAAAATGCGATTGATTTTTGGTTCAAGATTAATTTTTAAGCTGAAAATTGAGCTACTTCATTTTTGGTTGATAATTTATCTTTTTTAGTTAAAAATGTTAATATTTGGTTGAAAATTTATTTTTTTGTTCAATACTCACGTATTTTGTTGGGAATTCGTATTTTTTGCAAGAAAATTGATTTTCTTGTTTAAAAACCCAACAGTTTGGTTAAAAAGTCAACTGTTTCGTACAAAAGTCGTATTTAGGTTGAAAAATAAAAAATTCCATAAAAAATTACACTATTTGGTTAAAAAATCATATTTTTTGTAGAAAATACAACTATTTTGGTTAAAAATTTAAGTATTTTGTTGAAGATGCGATTATTTTTTTGTTCGAGAATAATTATCAAACTGAAAATTGAACTATTTCATTTTTGGTTGAAAATTTATCTTTTTTAGTTGGAAATTTCACTATTTGGTTGAAAATTTATCTTTTTTTTGTTCAACACTCACGTATTCTGTTGGGAATTTGTATTTTGTTCAACACTCACATATTTTGTTGGGAATTCGTATTTTTTGCAAGAAAATTGATTTTTTTGTTTAAAAAACCACCATTTTGGTTAAAAAGATAAGTGTTTCGTACAAAAGTCGTATTTAGGTTGAAAAATCGACAAGTCCATACAAAATTACACTATTTGGTTAAAAAATTATATTTTTGGTAGAAAATGCAACTATTTTGGTTAAAAATTTAAGTATTTTGTTGAATATGCGCTTAGTTTTTGGTTCGAGATTAATTATCAAACTGAAAATTGAACTATTTCATTTTTGGTTGAAAATTTATCTTTTTTAGTTGAAAATTTCATTATTTGGTTGAAAATTTATCTTTTTTTGTTCAACACTCACGTATTCTGTTGGGAATTCGTATTTTTTGGAAGAAAATTAATTTTTTTGTTTAAAAACCCATCATCATTTTGGTTGAAAAATCAAGTGTTTTGCACAAAAAACGTATTTAGGTTGGAAAGTCAACAACGTCATAGAAAATTATACTATCCTATCTTTGAAAGCCCATCTTCGTACGTTACCATTCCCGTTACTATTTTCGTTCCCGTACCATGATTTAGTTTTGTGCACCAGGCCGTTGAAGACGTCATCTACGATAAATTTTTAACAATTTAAATTGTGTCAACATCCAAAATAACTAACAGTGGTGACTCGACAACCTGGGTGCACCGGGTCGCGCACCAGGTAGTTTAGCTCGTATTATACGAGAACTTTTATAAAATTTAAATTGTGCCAACATCCAAAATAACTAAAACTGGTGAGCCGAGGATCCGGGTGCACCGGGTCGCGCACCAGGTAGTTTAGCGCGTATTCTACAAGAACTTTTTAAAAATTTAAATTGTTCCAACATCCAAAATAACTAAAAGTGGTGAGCCGAGGATCCGGGTGCACCCAGTCGCGCACCAGGTAGTTTAGCGCGTATTCTACGAGAACTTTTTAAAAATTTAAATTTTTTCAACATCCAAAATAACTAAAAGTGGTGAGCCGAAGATCCGCGTGCACCGGGTCACGCACCAGGTGGTTTAACGCGTATTCTACGAGAACTTTTTAAAAATTTTAATTGTGCCAACATCCAAAATAACTAAAAGTGGTGACCCGACGATCCGGGTGCACCGGGTCGCGCACCAGGTAGTTTAGCGCTTATTCTACGAGAAGTTTTTTAATGTTTAAATTGTTCCAACAGCCAAAATAACTAACAGTGGTGAGCAGACGATCCGGGTGCACCGGGTAGTTTAAGACGTCATCTGCGAGAACTTTTTCAAAACTTAAATTGTGGCAACAGCCCAAATAACTACCAGTGGTGATTTGATGATACGCATAAAGCGATCTCATCGACGTTGGGCGAGCTGTGTTTATTTGAACTCGAGATGTTTGTTTTCATAAGAAGCTTAGGGGAAGTCTATGCATGTACACTTCGGTATATATACGATTCCTTGGACTCATTTTTTAATATTTTATTCGTATGTTGAAAAATTCATTTTCGATTAGTCATAGTTCATTTACATTTCAAAATGTTTCAAAATGTTTCAAAATTTCCGAATTTTGAGTACCGTTTATATTTTTTAATTGAAGCTTTTGATATTTCGGAAAATTTGTGTTTGGATTTTTTATAATAAATTTAGTTAATTTTTCATTTAAAAAACAATTTTTAAATATTACGCAATTGAAAATATGATTTCATTCATTTCAATACTTAGTTTTCATTTCAATCCAGTTCTATCCAGTTTTAGGCTTGGACTCGTAGATTCGAAAGGCGATATCTTTCAGATTACTTTTTTCTATGATGCTAAGAAAAGTCTTTCTGATGACTATTTTCTATGTTGCTTATGTAAATTCACAAGAACGATTAATCATTTAAACAGTTTCCATAAACGAATAAGCTCAATTTGTTTACGGAATCAACTAAGAATGTCTTT
>CAKNYM010028103.1:0-14726 GCA_932195095.1 Andricus curvator | reverse complement strand
ATGGGATGAAGACAGTGAGACTTTCAGGAGAAAATCGAAACACAAACAGGTGGACCAGGAGGGTAGGACTCTGTTGGAAATTCTGGGAGAAACAGGATGGTTTATTTGCAATGGGAACTCGGAAGGGGATGAGGAAGGCGAGATTACGTTTGCAGGGAAAGGGGAAACAGTGATTGACTACATTCTGGCCGAGGAAAGGGTAAGGAGGCTGTTGAAAAGAATGGAAGTAGGGAACGAAATAGGGTCAGAACAATTTCCGGTCATTGCAACGTTGAAATGTGGGAATTGGGGAAGAGAGGGAAGGAAGAAGGAGGGAGCGACAAGGAAAAAAGCAAAGATGGGTAAATGGGGAGCTGATAAGCTAAGAGAATATACGGAAAGAATGGAAGAAGAGAATGGTTTGATTGAAGATGGGGGAGGCGTGGATGAGATTTTGTGTAAGATGAGGGGAAGGGTAGAGAAGATAGTGGAAGAAATTAGGCCAAGTGAGGAAGAAAGAAGGGTGAAAAGAGGATGGTGGGATGCGGAATGTGTAGAGAGTAAAGAGCGTATAAAGTTATCGTTAAAGAATTGGAGAAGAGGAGAGATAGACAAAAAGGAGTATATACCATTAAGCCATTTCCCTTTCGGCGAGCCTCAAGGGGTAAGCGTGACACTACCCGATTCGGGTAGTGTTTCTAGGTGGATAGTTTCTTGTAGTAAATAACTACAAGTGTGGGCTCACCACACCCACCACCGCCAACAGCAACGCAGTAGTATCGGACGGTCACCCATCCAAGTACTAACCGCGCCCAACACTGCTTAACTTCAGTGATCTAACGGGAACTGGTGTTTCCAGCGTGGTATGGCCGTTGCCAGTATAATAAGAGAAAAAGGGAACACGAGAAATTACTGGATGTAAAACGACAGGAGGAGAAGGTGAGGTACATGAAGGAGGTAGAAAAAGCAATAAAGGAAGGAAGGGAATGGGAGGTGATCAATAGAGAAAGGAGTGAATGGAAAGGAATCAATGAAGATATAAGTATGGATGAATGGACGGCATATTTCAAGAAATTGCTAGGAGGGGTGGATAGCAAGGTAAGGGGGGATGGTAGAAAGATCAAGGAGGGAGGAATTGAAGGTGGGAATGACTTGACCAGAGAGGAGGTGAATCAAGCAATAGAGAAGTTAAAACGAAATAAGGCGACAGGAGAGGATGGGATGGAGAATGAAGCGTTGAAATTTGGCGGAAGGAGGGTTAGAGAAGAGATTTGGGAAGTATGTAATAGAGTATGGAGAGGGGAAGGATGGCCGAAGGAGTGGAGAACAGGTTTGGTAGTTCCTTTATTAAAGAAAGGAGGGGGGAAAAAGTCGAAGATTATAGAGGAATCACTCTCATGCCAGTAACGTATAAGATTTACGCGGAGGTGCTTAGGAAGAGATTAGAAGAACAGGTAGATGAGAAAGGAAGTATTCCACACAATCAAACAGGATTCAGGAAGGGGATGGGCACAGTGGATAACATTTTCGTACTAAATTATTTAGTCAACAGGAACCTGGGACAGAAAAAAGGAAAACTGGTCGCACTCTTTGTAGATTTTAAAGCAGCTTTCGACTCGGTGAATAGGAAAGTTTTGTGGAAGGCAATGAAAGAAAGGGAGGTGGACGAAGAGCTGATTGAGAGGATCAAAGAGGTCTTTACGGAGACAAAGACAAGGGTGAGGATCGGGGAACAGAAAGGAGAGGAGTTCTGGACAGGGAGGGGTCTTAGACAAGGGTGCCCGCTAAGCCCGTTGTTGTTTAGCATATTGTTAGCAGACCTAGAAGAGAAAATGGAAAGCAAAGGTAAAGGGGGTATAGTTCTAGGAAATAAGAGAATATACTCGTTAGCGTACGCGGACGATGTGGTGCTTCTAGCAGAGAATGAAAGTGGAATGAACTTGCTAATGAAAGGATTCGAAGAGTACGTGAGAGCGAAAGACTTGACAATAAATGTGACGAAGACAAAGATAGTATGTTTCAGGAAGAGAAAGAATGAAGTAAAGTATGGATGGAAGATAAATGGGGAAATGGTGGAAATGGTAGAAGAATTTTGTTATTTAGGATTCTGGTTCGAAGCGGGAGGTGGAAGTGAGCTGCAAGTGAAAAAAAGGATCGAAAGCGCGAGTAAGGTGATGGGTCAAGTGTGGGGGATTGGAAAACGAAGATTCAAAGAGGACTGGAAGATGAGAGTATGGCTGTTTGATTCACTGGTATGGTCTGTCATGTGTTATGGAGTGGAGATGTGGGGATGGAAGGAATACAAAAAAGTAGAAAACATGCAAGAGAGATTTCTGAGATGGGTTATGGGAGTGAGCTGGAACTGCCCAGGTTATATGTTGAGAGAAGAAACAGGGAGAGAGAAATTGGTGATAAGGCAGAGGAAAAGGGTATGGAATTTTGAAGAGAAACTTAAAAGTGGTAAGGGTAGCAAAGTTGCACAAGCATGCCTGAAGGAAATATTAGATAGAGAGAGGAGAGGAAACACGGGACTTTCAAGATGGGAGGAGGAGAGATGGAAAGTTAGAAGAGAATGGAGAATGTGTGACGAAGGGAGGGAGTGGCAGATAGTAGAGGGGGAAATGAGTAAGAAGCAGAAAGAGGAAAGGTGGGAAAAGATTATGGAGTCCAAATATAATAAATGGTATAGATTCATCAAGATGGAAGGGGTCCCAGAATATCTAGGGAAGTTGAAAAAGGAGTGCAGGTGGTCCAGGATGATACGTTTCAGAATGGGAGAAGGTATGAATGAGTGTAAATACTGGATGAGTGAAGAAATGAAAGTGTGTAGGGTATGTGGGTATGAAAGGGAATCTTGGGAGCACGTGTTGGAGAGATGTACAGGGGAAGAGGAAGGGGGAAAGAGCGTGGTAGATAAAGTTAGGTGGATACTGAGCGGTTGTGGACAAGGGGAAAAGTGGATTAAGAGCTTGGAAGAGAGAAGGGAAGAGAGAATGCATGGGAGGGGAGAAAATCAAAATTCAAACATGGATATGGAAAATTAGTGTTGCGTGTTTTTTAAAAAAGCTTGAAGAGTAATGGTAAGAGGAAACGGAAGCCCTGGAAGGTCTCGCGCATTTGCTAGATAATAGTTATTAGCTAGTAAGATAATGGTTAAGAACTTGTAAATAATAAAAAAAAGGCGAAGCGATTATAGATTAAGATAAGCATAAGGCATAGTGGTTAAGTGAAATTGTAAAATATGTAAAGGGAACGGAGCCCTCAAACCCGTAAAAGGGAGAGTAATAAAATACAACAATCTCTTTGGTTGAAAATTTAACTATTTTGTTGAATATATATATTTTTTTTTAATTTATTTTTTTAACTCAAAATTCTTTTTTTTAGTGGAAACATTATGTATTTTGTTGAAAATTTAACTTTTTTAGTAGAAAATTAATGTCATTTGTGGAAAATTCATCCTTTTGGTTGAAAATTTAACTGGTTTCTTAAATATTCGTTTTTTTTTGTTCAAAATTAATCTTCTTAGTAGAAAATTCATCTATTTGGTTGAAAGTTAACTTTTTTGTTGAAAATTCATATTTTCGGGTTAAGAACCTAATTTTTATTCTACAAAATTCCATTTTTTTCGAAAACATTTAATCTTTTTTGATTAAAAATGCAAGTAGTTAAAAATTAATCCTTTTTGGTTGAGGATTCAACTATTTTGTTGAAAACTAATCTTCTTCGTTGAAAAATTATATCTTTGGTTGAAAATTTAAATATTTTGTTAAATATTTAATTTTTTTTTGTTCAGAAATTATTTTTTAAACTCAAAATTAATCTTTTTTATTGGAAACATATTTTGTTGAAAATTAGTCTTTATTAGTAGAAAATTAATCTTCTTGGTTGAAAATTATAGTTTGAAACTCATCTATTTGGTTAAAAATTTATGTATTTTTTTGAAAATTAATTTTCTTTAGTAGAAAAATATAGTTATTTGGTGAAAATTCGTCATTTTGCTATTTCAATATTTCAATATTCGTTTTTTTTTGTTCAAAATTATTCTTCTTGGTATAAAATGCATCCTTTTGGTTAAAAGTTAACTTTTTTGTTAAAAATTCATATTTTCGGGTTAAAAATTAATTTTTATTCTACAAAATTCCACTCTTTTCGAAAACATTTAATTTTTGTTGGTTAAAAATGCAACTAGTTAAATATTAATCCTCTTTGGTTGAGAATTCAACTATTTTGTTGAATATTTGATTTGTTTTGTTCAAAATTAATTTTTTAAACTCAAAATTCTTTTTTTTTTAGTGGAAACAGTTTTTTTTAAATTAGTCTTTGTTAGTAGAAAATTAATCTTCTTGGTTGAAAATCATAGTTTAAAACTAAACTATTTGGTTAAAAATGTATGTATATAGTCGAAAATTTAACTTTTTTTAGTAGAAAATTAATGCCATTTGTTGAAAATTTATCTTTTTGGTTGAAAATTTAACTGGTTTGTTAAATATTTGTTTTTTTTTGTTCTAAATTAATCTTCTTGGTAGAAAGTTCATCTATTTGATTGAAAGTTAACTTTATTGTGAAAAATTCATATGTTCGGACTGAAAAATTAATTTTTATTCTACAAAATTCCACTCTTTTCGAAAACATTTAATAGTTTTTGGTTAAAAATACAAGTTATTATTAATCCTTTTTGGTTGAGGATTCAACTATTTTGTTGAAAATTAATCTTTTTCGTTAAAAAATTATCACTTTGGTTGAAAATTTAACTATTTTGTTGAATATTTTTTTTTTTCAAAATTAATTTTTTAAACTCAAAATTAATCTTTTTTAGTGGAAACATTATTTGTTTTGTTGAAAATATAATAATATAATAATAAAATATACATATATAATATAAATATAATATTTTGTCTTTATTTGTAGAAAATTAATCTTCTTGGTTGAAACTTATAGTTTGAAACTCGTCTATTTGGTTAACAATTTATGTATTTTGTTGAAAATTAATTTTCTTCAGTAGAAAATTATAGTCATTTGGTGAAAATTCATCGGTTTGGTTGAAAATTTAGCTGTTTTGTTAAATATTTTTTTTTTTTTTTTTGTTCAAAATTAATCTTCTCGGTGAAAAATTCATCTATTGGGTTGAAATTTAACTTTTTTTTTAATTCATATTTTCGGGTTAAAAAATTAATTTTTATCCTACAAAATTCCACTCTTTTCGAAAACATTTAATTTTTTTTGGTTAAAAATGCAAGTAGTTCAATATTAATCCTTTTTGGTCGAGGATTCAACTATTTTGTTGAAAATTGATCTTCTTTGTTGACAGATTATCTCCTTGTTTGAAAATTTAACTATTGTGTTGAATATCTGTTTTTTTTTTGTTCCAAATTAATTTTTTAAACTCAAAATTAATCTTTTTAGTGGAAACATATTTTGTTGGAAATTAGTCTTTATTAGTAGAAAATTAATCTTCTTGGCTGAAAATTATAGTTTGAAACTCATCTATTTGGTTACAAATTTATGTATTTTGTTGAAAATTTATTTTCTTTAGTAGAAAATTATAGTTATTTGGTGAAAATTCATCATTTTGCTATTTCAATATTTCAATATTCGTTTTTTTTTTGTTCAAATTATTCTTCTTGATAGAAAATTCATCTTTTGGGTTGAAATTTAACTTTTTTGTTGAAAATTCATATTTTCGGGTTAAAAAATTAATTTTTATTCTACAAAATTCCACTCTTTTCGAAAACATTTAATTTTTTTTTGATTAAAAATGCAATTAGTTAAATATTAATCCTTTTTGGTTGAGGATTCAACTATTTTGTTGAAAATTAATCTTCTTCGTTGAAAAATTTTCTCTTTGGTTGAAAATTGAACTATTTTGTTGAATATTTGTTTTTTTTGTTTGTTAAAAATTAATTTTTTAAACTCAAAATTCATTTTTTTTAGTGGAAACATGATGCATTTTGTTGAAAATTAGTCTTTATTAGTAGAAAATTAATCTTCTTGGTTGAAAATTATAGTTTAAAACTCATCTATTTGGTTACAAATTTATGTATTTTGTTGAAAATTCATTTTCTCCAGTAGAAAATTATAGTTATTTGGTGAAAATTCATCCTTTTGGTTGAAAGATAACTTTTCCGTTAAAAAATCATATTTTTGGGTCAAAAAATTAATTTTTATTGTAGGAAATTCCACTCTTTTCGAAAACATTTAATATTTTTTGTTTGAAAATGCAATTGGTTAAAAATTAATCCTTTTTGGTTTAGCATTCAACTATTTTGTTAAAAATTCGTCTTTTTGAGATGAATTCAACTGTTTTTAATTTAATATTAGAATATTTTTTCTTTGAAACATCAAATATTACATTTTTTCGTTGAGAATTCATCGTTTTTTGTTAAAAATTCAAATATTTGGTTGAAAATGACCTATTTTCTTGAAATTTTGATTTGACATTCCTGAATTCTTCCAAAATATTTTCGAATTTTCTCAGGAATATCAGGAAAATTATATTTAAATAACTCGTAAAAATAAAAAAATAAATGGTAAATCGAAAATTTTATTTTGTATCAAAAATTATTTTTAGCGCGCGATTGATGATCCTAGTGACATAAAAAAGTGAAAGTTTTACTCTTATGACATGTAGCATCCGCGTCAAAAAATGGAAAGTGACAAATATTTACAAGCGATTATAAAACCAACGAAATATTATAATCAAGTAGTGACAAAAGTTTCTTAAAAATTGTACAAAAATTTTCTTATATTGTGAGTAATTTTTTGACATTATAGATGATGCAAGATGAATGTTGTCGTGGAAAACAGCAATTTAGATCGCATCTTATTTATTCCCAACCTCAGTGTTTTGCTCCACATGTCGATATCACACGTTCAAAATGTGGCTTTGGAAGAGGCGCTTTGCCAAAATTGGTAAAAAATTGCTTTTTAAATACTAAATTTATGACATATATTAGGGTGGTCCAAAATAAGTGGCTGTTTAAATTTTCACAGACGCCGGCAAATATGGAGAGCCTAGCCGAAAAAACTATACCTATTTTTTTTTTCTAGGGTCATTTTTCACCCTTAGAGACCATTTTTTTGGGGTGATATCAGTGAACTACTTTACTGATCTTCCTCCTTCTCTATCCCCTTCTCATCTATCTTCTCATTTATGGTGGAAAATTTTTTACAAAAAAGGGCAGAAAACTAAAAATATTTTTAAAGGAATCTATAAATAAATACAATAAATTACAACCAAAATTACAGGAAAGTACAACTTTGTTCTATTATTGAGAATATTGCAATGAGATAATTTTAAATTAAGATGCGATAATTTTAAATTAAGATGCGATAATTTTAAATTAAGATGCGATCATGTATCCAAGATCGCTATTACAAAAAAAAAGCTTCTATATTTAAACTTCAAAGGAATGGTAGAATATTAAACGACAATGATGAATAATCATTATTAAACAACAAAAAACCTTACATTTGATTTTTTTTCAAATATATAGCAATCGATTGAACACCATATATGTCATTTAAAATTATTTAATTTCAATATTCTCAATATTTGTCATCCTAGGTCGAAAAAGAAAAACTGAAAGTTCTTAATGCTTTTTAACTGAAAATTTTTAAATTAAAAGCCTTTAAACTGCAAAATTTGAACTTTTATTCTTTTAATTTATAAATTTTCGCAATTATATCATTTTAAGCAATTTTAAGCTATGAAAATTAATTTATACATTAACATTTATTTTGAAGTCTTTTTAAATATTCTTTTAAATTTGGGGTTGAAAAAATAATTTAAAAAATCTCCAGCAATCTAATAATAATATTAAGAGAATCAACAAAATTCTTAAGTTTGCTGGGAAAATTCAAAATGATTTTTTTTTTTTTTTTTTGAAAAATTTATTTTAGAGAATATTTAAAAAGCAAGTTTAAAATATATTTAGAAGTTTTAAAAAAATTCCAAAATGATTTAAAACGTGAAAAGATTTGAAAACCATTGAAGGTCATGTAAGCGTAACCTCAAATTTTTTTTTTACATTTTTTTCAAAATCAACTTAAGTTCACATGAAACGCGATATCAAGTTGAAAAATCTGGAAACTGAATATGAAGCACTAAAAAACGCGGGACTGGTCCTAAATTGTTATAACTGTAAAAAAAATTTGTTTATAACAAAATTTTTTTTTCGCTTTTCTCATAATTACAAAAATATTGAGTTTCCCAAATTTTCAACTCGATATCGCGTTTCGTGTGAACGTAAGTTGATTTTGAAAAAAATGTAAAAAAAAAGTTGAGGTTACGCTCACATGGCCTTAATACACAATGTAGATTTTTGAAGATTTCGAATACAAAATTTATAAGCTTCTGAAGCAATTTAAAAGGTTTCAAATGAATAAAAAGTGTGTATCGAAATTCCTAGAAAAACTAACAATAATTTTTTTCGTTTGAAAAATTAATTTAAAAAGAATATATAATAATATTTCAAAAATTGTCAAAAAAGAATCTGGATGATTTTAAACTAGTTCTTTTTTTTGCAGGATTTTAAAAAAATTGTAGGAAAAATTCGAGTTCCAAGATAATAATGTTATTATTAGATTCCTGCAGATTTTTTAAATTATTTTTTTAAAACAAATTTTTCAGAGAATATTTAAAAAGACTTCAAAATAAATTTTAATGTATAAATTAATTTTTCTACCTTAAAATTGCTTAAAATGATATAATTTTGAAAATTTATAAATTAAAAGTAAAAAAGTTAACATTTTTCAGTTTAACGGCTTTTAATTAAAAAACATTCAGTTGAAAAGTATTAAAAGCTTCCATTTTATACACGTAAATTATTGAGCGTTTGAATGAACATTTTTTTAAGCTTTAATTTAATTTGTCATCCTAGGTCGAAAAAGAAAAACTGAAAGTTTTTAATACTTTTTTACCGAAATTTTTTAAATTAAAAGCCTTCAAACTGCAAAATTTGAACTTTTATTTTTTTAATTTATAAATTTTCACAATTATATCATTTTAAGCAATTTTAAGCTAGAAAACTTAAATAATACATTAAAATCTGTTTTTAAGTCTTTTTAAATATTCTCTTAAAAATTTGGTTTAATTCAAAAAATCTCCAGCAATCTAATAATAATATTATTATCTTGGAACTCGAATTTTTCATACAATTTTTTTAAATCCTGCAAAAGTAGAAAAAACTACCTTAAAATCATCCAGATTCTTTTTTGACAATTTTGGAAATCTAATTAAATATTCTTTTAAAATTAATTTTAAAAATAAAAAAAAATATTGTTAGTTTTTCTAGGAATTTTGATACACATTTTTTATTTATTTAAAACCTTTTAAATCGCTTGAAAAAGTTATAAATTTTGTGTTTGAAATCTTCAAAAATCTTCATTGTGTATTAAATGGTATGAAATCTTTTCACGTTTTAAATTATTTTGGAATCTTTTCAAAACTTCTAAATATATTTAAACTTGCTCGATTATTTTCCAAATTCATAATTGTTCCATTGTCACTTATTAATCAATAAATTTTGTTCAAATTTTTTCCAAATGTTCTCTTAAAATTAATTTTTCAAAATAAAAAAATCATTTTAAATTTTCCCAGCAAACTTAAGAATTTTTTTATTCTTTTAAAAAACGTTTGAAGATCATTGAAAAGCTTCAAAATTTTATTTCGAAACCTTCAGAAATCTAAATTTAGTTTTTTATTTTCCAAAATATTTTCCAGTTTTAAATTAAGTTTGGATTTTCTCAAAGCTTGTAAATATCTCTTAAACTAACTCAAATTTTTTTTCAAATTGATAATTGTTCAATTGTTATTTATGCATTAAAATTAATTAATTTCACCTACATTTATTAAAATTTTGTTAAATAGAACAATTAAAATTGTAACGTTCAAAGTTTAAATTTAACACTCTGAAACATTAACGAATCGAGGTTGAATGAATAAGAGCGTTTAATTATGAATTCATTGATTTGAAATTATTTGAAAATTAGGAATAGTTTATAAAATCTCAATCGAACATTTACATTTGTTTACATTATTTTCGAAAATTACAAAAAAATATAAATTTTTACAAACAATACTTCTAGAATCCGCATCAATGTTTCGACTTGTACTTTACTGTCAATTTTTGTAAGATATGTAATTGAAAAGTCTCTACAAGAAACTGCAAAAAAAAAAATAATACACTTTTACCAAGAATTTTTTCTATTATAAATTCTTAATTTTAAAATAATTTCAAATTAATAGATCCATAATTAAACGCTCTTATTCAATTCCAAATCCTATTCAAATATTTTTTCAATCTAAAATATTACATTTTTAACCATTTAATATGAAATTTTTAAATCAACGATCTCATTTTTTTAATATTTAGTAATTTCTTACTTTTTTATTTAAAATGAGCAATTATAAATCAAATATTAAAAACTAAACAATTTTAAAATGAACTATTTAAAATAGAAACCCACGAATCGTTAATGTTTCAGAGTATTAAATTTAAACTTTGAACGTTACAATTTTAATTGTTCTATTTAACAAATTTTTAATAACTGTAATTGAAATTATTGAATTTTGATGCATAAATAACAATTAAACAATTATCAATTTAGAAAAAAATTTGAGTCAGTTTAAGAGATATTTACAAGCATTGAGAAAATCCAAATTTAATTTAATACTGGAAAATATTTTGAAAAAATAAAAAACTAAATTTAGATTTCTGAAGGTTTCGAAATAAAATTTTGAAGCTTTTCAAGGATTTTTAAAGGTTTTAATAAAATAAAAAAATTCTCATGTTTGCTGGGAAAATTTAAAATGATTTTTTATATTGAAAAACTAATTTTAAGAGAATTTTTAAAAATATTTAAAGCAAACTTTTTTTATTGATAAATGACAATTGAAAAATTATTAATTTGGGAAATAATCGAGCAAGTTCAAAATATATTTAGAAGTTTTGAAAAGATTCCAAAATAATTTAAAACGTGAAAAGATTTCAAACCATTTAGTACACAATGTAGATTTTTGAAGATTTCGAACACAAAATTTATAATATTTTTAGGCAATTTTAAAGGTTTTAAATGAATACAAAATGTGTATCAAAATTCCTAAAAAAATTCCTAGAACCAACAATAATTTTTTTTTTTAATTATTTAAAAAGAATATTTAATAAGATTTCCAAAATTTTCAAAAAAGAGTCTGCATGATTTTAGTTTAGCAGTTTCTTTCTCCATAAGAAAATCTTTTTAGTTGTACATTTCATTATTTGCTTGAAAATTCAACAAATTTGTTAAAAAGTTATCCTTTTTGGTCGAAAATTTAACTATTTTTTTGAAAATTTCTTCTTTTTAATGTTTTTAATTTAAAAAATCATCATCTATTTTAGTAGAAATTGCATCTTTCTTGAATAAACATGTAACTGTTTGGTTTATAATTCAACGATTTGGTTCAAAAGTCATCCTTTTTGGTCAAAAATTCAACTATTTCTTTTTTTTTAAATTTGTCTTCTTGATTTGAAAATTCATCTGTCTTAGTAGAAATTGCATCTTTCTTACATAAAAATGCAACTGTTTGGTTAAAAATTCAACAATTTTGTTAAAAATTTTTGGTGGAAAATTCAACTTTTTTGTTGAAAATTCGTCTTTTTGGGTACAAAATTCAAGTATCTTCAAAGAAAATTTACTTTTTATTCAGAACTCATATTTTGATATTGAAAAGTCAAACTGAAATCTTTTTTGGATGAAAATTCAACTATTTTTTTTAAAACTTCTCTTCAATTTAAAAAATGATCTATTTTAGTAGAAATTGCATCTTTCTTGAATAAACATTCAACTGTTTGGTCTAAAAGTCAACAATTTTGTTAAAAAGTCATCCTTTTCGTTTGAAAATTCAACTATATCATACAAAATTTAATTGTTTAAAATTCATATTTTGGTGTTAAAAAGTCAACTAAAATCTTTTTTTGATGAAAGTTTGACTTTTTTTTTTAATTTGTTTTTTGAATTGGAAAAATCATATACGTTAGTAGAAAGTGCATCTTTCTTGGATAAAAATGCAACTTTTTGGTTGAGAATACAACAACTTCGCTAAAAAGCCATCCTTTTTAGACGAAAATTCTACTGTTTTGTTGAAAATTTATTTACTTTGTAGGAAATTTACTTCTCATTCAAAACTCATATTCTGATGTTGAAAAGTCAAACTAAAATCTTTTTTGGATGAAAATTCAAGTCTTTTTTTTTAATTTGTCTTTTTGATTTAAAAATTCATCTGTTTTGAGTGAAAATTTTATCTTTCTTGGATGAAAATGCAACTGTTTGGTTAAAAATTAATCTTCTTTGCTTGAGGATTTCACTATTTTGTTTGAAAATTTTGTTTGAAAATTTTGTTTGAACAACTTTGTTAGGAAATTATTTTTTATTAGTTAAAGATCCATATTTTTAGTTGAAAATTCATCTCCTCGACTGCAAATTAAAATATTTTCTTGAAAATTAATTTTTTTGCTGAAAATTCATTTTTTCTGGTTGAAAATTCAATTTTTGTACAGAAAATTCGTCTTTCGGCTTGAAGATTCAACAATTTAGGTATCAATTATTACACTTTCTTTTTGAGAATTCATCTTTTTAAGTTGAAAATTCAATTACTTGATGAAAAAGTCATCTTTTATGGTAAAAAAGTCTTTTTTTGGTTTAAAATAAATAAATAAATGTAAAAGTCTTAAATTTATATCTGAAATACTTTTTCATTCAGTCTCTAAAAGATCCTAAAAATATTACAAGATAAAAATGCTAGGCTATACATATTTGCCGGTGGTTGTGAAAATCCAAACAGCCAATTATTTTGGACCACTCCATTATATATATTCTTAATTTTGAGTCATTGATATGAAACTTGATTTTTTTAAAAGAATCTGGATCATACTTATTTTTTTACAGAAAAAAGAACTGCAAAGCAACAACCCCTTGATTGTCAGACAAGCGGTAACAACCATATCTGACCTTATTATTCGTCCAGAAGAACTCTTCCATGCAATTGAATTACAAATTCCAGAAAGGTCAACAAATATTTACAAATTTTAATTATCAGAAATCAAAATCGCAAAGTCATTATATATTAGGGCGGGAAGAAAATACTAAAATTAATCAAGTCGTTTGAGCCCAAGAAATAAAATTTGTGGGTTGGCATTCAAAAACGTAAAAAAAATTTCCAAATCATGTTCAAAAAATTATTAGGGTTGCGATTCATGAGATAACTTCAAATTCCAGGTTTTTCCAAATTAATTAATTTTTTATATCATCTGTAAGGAATAAATCACATTTCTGATTTTCGCGTAGTTTAGAAAATGCAAGATGAACTTTTTTTTTAAATCCAGGTTTTGAAATTAAATTCCAAGTCATTTCCAGGTTTTTCGAGGTTTTTTTGCGGTTTAAAAAATTTCTGGCCATTTGCAGGAAATTGAATACGTCGAATCTGAAATTTCTTCAGCTTGAATCAAAGAAACATGCTATCATTTTGATTTCATGGAAAACAAAATTGAATTTCCAAATCCAAAAACCAAACAGAATATATTAACCGATTTTAATTTTTTTTTGGATGGCGACCCAAACTTTTCTTTCCCTGGGCCCAAACAACATTTCAACAATTTAAAAATAATTGCCAATATTTTTTTTCAAAAGAAAAATTTTGAACAATTTTTTGGCACGTGGTCTAAAAAGTTTTTCTATGCCAAAAGAACCTATTCTATTGCACTGATTTTGGTACTAAAATAAATAATTCATGATTTCATTAGACTCGCAAACTTTTTAGAATCTGATGACTCTTACTTGAGGGAGAGAGTGGGAATGACATTTAGATCGATCGCTGCTCAATCAATTGGGCGAGATTTGATTTTAAAAAACTTGACAATTATTCACAAATTAGCCCAAGGCTTGCGAGATCGTTTGGCTGCAGTTCGCCTTAGAATGGCTGAAACTATTGAGATGCTAGCTCGTTCGTGGGTGGGTGAGTTAAGACAAGAAAAGTTATCTTTCAAAATACAAAAATTTCTATATGGTAGAAATTCATAAGAATTTTTTGCAAGGTTCTGTTCCATACTGAGTTATCGACAGTCAGTATCACCATCAGTCGGTAATGCAGATTCCTGACATTGGTCGAATCGTAGTCGATATATCAGTGATCTACTTCACTGAGCTTCTTCCTTTTCTATCCCCTCAACATCTATCTCTTCATTTATTTCCTGATCATCCTCCTTCTCTTCTTCTATCTCCTCCACCTGCTCCTCTTCTTCTATCTCCTGCTCCTCCACCACCTCGTCATATATCTACTCCTCATCTCCCGATCCTCCATCTCTTCATCCTTTTCTAACTCCTCCTCGTCCATCTCCTCATGTATCTCTTATCTTCTTCCTAAATCTCTTCCTCATCAATCTTCTACTTCTCTTTAACATCCTCCTCCTTATCTTTTATTTCGTGTTGAAAGACAAGGAGAAGGATCTGAAGGAGAAGCTGGAGATAGATGAAGTGGAGATAGAAGAAGATGAGGAGGTGGTGGGGGAACAGGAGATATAGGAAGAGCAGGAGGATAAGAAGAAGGAGTTAGTTTAGAAGATAAATAAGAAGGGTTATAGAATAGAAGGAGGATCAGGAGGCGATGGGGGAGGAGGAGATATAAGAAGAGCACGAGAAGGAGGAGGAGATAGAAGGAGATGAGAAGTTGGTGGGGGAGCTGGAGATATAAGAAGAGCAGAAGGAGAAGGAGA
>CAKNYM010028098.1:0-15815 GCA_932195095.1 Andricus curvator | reverse complement strand
AAAAAAAAACTAAATTTTCTTCTTTTATTGATAAATAATTTCAATGGGTTATAAACCGTACATTTCAATAATGTCTTAGACAAGAAAAAAGGTTTTTAAAGTTCTATGAACGAATCTTTGACAGATCACCCTTCCATCATGCATATAATGCATTATTTATATTTATCCGGATAAAAGTTTTTACCCTCTGGAATTGCTCTATGAATTTATAGATTAAAACAAATAAAAAATTTTATTTCTTGTTACCATAATCGTAAAAATCCCATTTCTTCTCCCTTAAGGAATGAAACCAACTGTAAGTGGGAGGCCTATGTGACAGAAGCATACAAATACGGTGGCACGTTGACTGGAAACAAAACACAAATGTGCCGGAAGTAAGGGGGGAAAGAGTGGCGCCACCGCGCCGATCTTTGTATCCCCTCCATCCTTTTCCTCCCGCACCCAACGTACGCACCGGCTAGGATATTTTAATGCTTCTCCTACTAAACACCCACCCACTCCAAAAAAATTGTGCGCGATTCGATGCGCGAATTGAAAGATAAAATCTTTTTGTTTATTTGTCAAATACCTAATTTTAGATTTTCATTCAGAATAAATTGTGTATTCAGTTTTACCTTGTTTTTTAATTAGACTGACAATTTTCCAAAATGTCACATCCCTTTTTTCAAATATATATATATATATATATATATATATATATATATAAATCTACCAATTAAATTATAATTTAATTTTTAGAAACATGTTTTTGAAATTCGAAATGCAAAAATAACGGAGTTAGGAAAGGGCAATTTAAAAAAAATAAAATCCACAAGTTTGAAAAGTGCAATGTGCTTGTGGAAATCCTTGTTCCTTTTTGAAAAATAGAAAGCCCCTAAAAAAATGTAATCCAATCAAATGAAATCTTGCACTCCCTCATCCAAGTTAAAGGTTAAACTCTAAAAATCTTCGTTGATTTTTTTCTTAGCAAAAAAATGTCTACGACAATATTAGCCTACTTTTTTATAAGAAATTTAATTGTGTTGTGCAATTTTATAGAAAAAAATTGGTATATACGTACATTTTTTACATAATTTACTTTTTCTTCTAATAAGTAAGACTTTGAGTGTACTTAAACTTGTTGATACTTTCGATACGAATTCATTAGTACCATTTAAATAGTTTGCATGCTGAAATGAATTTAAATCGAAAATATCTACAAGTTTAGGCACACCAAATGTCTTAGTTAATAGAAGAAAAAGTAAACCGTAACCTTTGACCTTGATAAGGGAGTGCAAGATTTCAACCGATTGGATTATATTTTTTAGGGATTTCTTTTTTTTCAAGAAGGATCGAGAGTTTCTACAAGGACAATGCCCTTTAAAAACCTGGCGATTTTCGAACCAAGCTCCGAAATCGTCTGAAAAATCTGAAAAAATTTAGTAATAACTGCTCATGTATAGGTGGATGGCAATTATAGTTTGTCCAGTCTTCTAGGTGCAAAAGATTAGTTGCAAAAAATATTTGAAAAAAATGCATAGTACGAAACTTACTTCCAAATTCATTGATTCTAAATAACAAATGGAGTAGAGAAAAAAATTATCCAATACATGGACTCTATGTACTTTTTTCCGTATTATCGAATGGTGTAAATAGTATTTCCGTAACTTCCATATTTAAGTAAATTGTTCAAATAGAAAGGGGTCATTAACAAAATACGTGATACGTTCCGGGGTGGGTAGGAGTCTATCAAAGCAACATTCTCCATGTTAAGAACAATGGAAAAAGCATCAGGCAGGGGGGTGGAGGGTGTTAAAAGTTCGTGAAAAATGTATCACGTATTTCGTGAATGGCCTCAAAGGTTCAAATAGCATTCAGTTGAAAGATTTTTTTATTCTCTAAGAAAAATTCTCTGATGCTTTTCACTTATCTCTTAACCGGAAGCAGAAATCCAAGCAATTTTGTCAAAAAATATTTTCAAATTTCACTTTATTCTTGATCAATAATAAACATCGCGGTCTGAAAAATCTGAGAATTTCGTTATTTTATCAGAACGTCTACCCACACATTTTGAGTAAAAAAAATAGCTGGATTTATTTTGTTTCATCAAATTACATTTTTCTGTCTAATTTGGCTAGAATATCTTTTTGAAGAACAAAATTCGCGTCTCAGAACAAATTTAAGTAACTGCTTGTCCCTAATCAATTTTTCTGGCTCAGTGCCACGGAAATGTATATCTATGTAGTATGTATATGAGAGCGAAATGACTAGTTTTACTTTATGGTCTCGAGACCAGGGTGGTAACGTCCTGGCTTTTTATGGTGAACCACGACATTTAACGGGCTTACCGCCATCGCCACGCGAAATATTCAACGAGACTGGATATTTTCAGAGACATCGAATATATAATTTTCCCTCGATTTGGCGGAGATTGTTCGCTAGAACGGAGCCTCCATTTTTCTTTATTGAATTTCCAGAGGATGAAAGCTATTTTCAAGAGTTCAATTTTCAAATTTTCTTTAATTTGCTATTTATTTTTCTATTCTTTTCCTGAATTATTTTGAAATATCTCTATCTTTTTTAATTTTCATAAATTTTTATTCAATATACCCCCTGCAATTCCCCTTTCTACACGTTTTTGAAGACGATTATTTTCTTCTAGTTTTGGCCTTGAAAATGATATTTTCGGGTAATTTCATAGCCATATTCATAATTAGTGACTTACATTTAATCGATATGCGCTTTTCGGAATTTTTTTTTGAAAAGTTTAAATCCTTTAACTTTACGTTCTACTTTGCTTGATTGTCTATGCTTTTCATTTTAGCAGTTTTTCAAATCGAAGATTTTCAGCATTTTTTCAAACCTTTAAAATTTGTAAAATTTCAATTAAGGTACTTTTCATAAACGAATTTTTCAGATTTAAAGGATTTTAGAGTTGCCTTTTAAAACAGACTTTTATGTCGAATTATTTTTACAAATAAATTTGAATTAGAAATATTTTATTTCAAAACGAAAATCGGAACTAGAAATAATTTTTGAATAAACTGTTAGAAAAATCTCTATTAAATTTAAATCAAATGTATATGAAGTCATTTGCATACACGGCAGTTGAAATTTAATATACATCAAAATATGAATAGCTGTCTACTTTATATTAAATATAATATACAGGTCGGTATAGCAGCGTGCTCGAAAACTCAAAGTGCTTTTATTTCTTTAAATCTTATCAAATATTCGCAATTGAAGTAATAATCTAGGATTCGTCGATTGAATTGCTTTTTATAATTAAAGTGCAACGTACATGTGGAACTCTTTCCAAAATTTGCCCTGAATAGTAGAAATTTAATGTGAGTACAGTAGATTGTACGTTAGGTCTGTCATTTATTCACGTAATTGAACCGTTCGACTTAAAATCCAATTTTATTTTTGATTAATTGAAAGAAGGTATCATGTTTTATTATTAAGAATCGAAAATTACTGCTAACCTCATTTTGATTTTGTGTAAAATGGAATTACCTCAACGATTATCATGAATGTATATGAAATTTAATAAACTCGTACCTAAATAGCGATCTCATATGAGCGAGATATTAATTTTAATTTACATTGGTGTTTTAAATATACTACTATTTTTAACAGTGTAATATTTTCGCTGTATCTGCCGAATATTATTATTATTTACATTTAAAAGGGAAGTACAAGCTAGTGTGTTCTTTGTTCGAATTAATCATTTTTATAAACAGAGTTCATGACCCCAACGTAAAATTATAAAATTTCTAGGACCCAATTTTTGGACAGTTTAGAGAAAAAAGACTTTAAAGTTTCCACCGACAATCTTGTGGACTAGAAAAATATACCTTCTAACTGGCATGGCGGAGTAGCTCAGGCGGTAGTGCGTCGTGTTTGAATCCGAGAGGCTGAGGGCTCGATTCTCCCCGTCTGCACTTTTTTCTACTTGTTTGATTAAAATGTTCAAATATACAATTCTCTACTAATTTTTTTTTCATGCAAAAATTAACATTTTCAATACTTTCTTTTAATGAAAAACTCGCTTTTTCCCGATTTTTTAGCAAAAAAATGAGTTTCTGTGAATTTTATCATTTTGTTAAAAATTTATATACATATTTTAGAATGAGTTTATGGACGAAAAATTAAAAAAAATATATATGTAACACAATTAATTAATTAATGAAAAATATATAAGTTTAGGCAGCGAGAATCGAGCCCGCAACCTTTCGGCTACAAACCCGACAAACCTACCGCTTGAGCTTTCGGCTATTTGGAAGATATATTTTTCTAGTCCAGAAGGCCGGCGGCGAAAACTTTAAAGTCGTTTTTCTCAAAACTGGTTCAATATTGAGTTTTAGCAATTTTCTATTTTACTTTGGGGTCATGACCTTTATTTACAAAAAGTAATAATCCAAACAAAAAACACACTACCTGGCACTCCCCTTGTTAAGAAAAGGGACAAGAATTTTTATTGGATGGGAATTTGTGCTTACAAAAGTTTAACACCACTAACGAGGCTGAAGTTTATTGCAGTCGAGGTGTCAAGATCGAGGGGACAAAGCTCTCACAACTCGAATTGGGGACGGAGGCAGGCATTTTGGGGGTGTTTATGAGGCATTATGTGTAACTCGCTGGAAGAACGATCCTCCCTTGCTTGTCTCGAGGTATATCATTCACAACAACCTACGTCTCGTGAAATTACAATTCACAAGAGTATCCTGATTCAAGCAGTAAAGGTAAGTGATAATAAAGTGATTTCTTTTTTTCTCTTTGCTAGTCAATCTCGAAAGTGCTGAAGCAGGAATGAAATCATTTTATTTTTATGAAATCTGTGCTAAAAGTGCTGACGGAATAGTTTTGAAAACTTTTTGTTTCTAAATTGCGATCGACGAAATCGACAAATATTATTATTCGTGAGGTTATAAATTTTTAAACACTCTAGCAGGATAAATAAAGCGTATATTACTTTTCTTAGATATCGTTTTGAATAAAAAAGGCATATTTTTTCATTCACATAGAACTCATCACTATTAGAGCAATATCAGAGGTCCTGAGACGTAATTTTATGATAAAGTACAACGCGCCATCTCTTTCTGTCAGTTTGATGATGGATTGTCGATTTATGTCATGTTTGTAATTTCTCAGGATGCCAAGACGTAACAATACTACCCGTTTGTGAAATTATGTTAAATACTGCAACTTTACCAAAAAAAAGTGTTAATTTATAAACTCATTTCAATTTATTCACTTACGTAAATTGACTACGTGCCACACTGATCGAATAATTTCCATCGTCAGACATAGTAATTTTACATCGGACAGTTATTTCATACTGTTCCATAGGGTGAAATTGGACTAGATCGTGAATTTCTGAGCGACATTGGTAAATTTACCAGGTTATACATTGTAATTGAAAATACACTGCTCGTGAAATTACAATCTAATTGTAAATATCACAAAAGATTTTTTTACAGTTTGTAACTAAAATTGTTTCTTAATTCAAAATAAAGTCAAATGCATGCAGAATAAAAATAAATAAACAACAATCAAAGAACATTCCAAACAATTTCAAAGAACAATTCAATTATGAATAGTATTAATAATAAAAAGCCTCACAATTTACCGTTCGTAGTATTCATTCCATGCTTAAAGTTTTAAATGATAATTATTTAAATTTCTATATTAATTGTACATTAAATATATTATTGTATGTTGACTATTTGCACTGTTCAAAATATTTTTTTACTTATGCAAACAATGCAGAGTTATAAACTCACTGCGTTGGTAACTTTTTGGTGCTAATAATAATTTAAAGTCGAATATCCTGTTACGGATTTTAATTTTCTCTTCCGGCATATTTTTTCGGATTTTAATGTTCTCTTCCGGCAGATTTTATCGTGTACTAAATTGAATTTATTATGAATTTCAAACGATTTATTATGAATTCTAAAAAATTTTAGATTAATTGCAACGAGTTAAAAAATTGATGTTTGAAAAAACATTTCGGATAATAGAAAATTAAAGGGAGATCTTGATGACCGTGAATGTGACCAAACTCGCGCTTGAATTCTAAAGAATTCCAAAGAAATTATGATGAATTCAAAGAAATTATGATTAATTCCAAGGAATTCAAGAATTATTCCAAAGAGTTCCAAAAATGATCTCCGGTAAAATATGCCGGAATATAATTTTCTCTTGCAACGTGTTTTGTGGTCAAAATAATTTCTTTATCGGTAGGATTTTTTAAACGTCACTGAAATATTATAATATTTATATATATTTACCATTTTTTTTTTAAATTAATTTATAAATATACATAAACTGACAAAATACAGAACAATATACCGCAGCACTAGACATATAAACATCAAAATCTAATGATAATCTATAAGGTTTACTAATTACTTATTCGAATGCGCTTAATCGTTAATTCAGAAATGTTCCGACAGCTAGCGGCCCATCGGTCCGGACCCAAAACCTTACCCTAAATAAAGAGCTGACTCTCGGAGTCTCCAGTAATTAAAGTGTCTGGTCCACAACAAAGTGCCAAATACGTTGTAAATGAAATAAAAGCTTCGGCTAGACAAATCGTCACTGAGACACTTGATAGTTACTACTTGTCCAAAGATTCTTATGCACCAGTGCACGTTACAAAAAAAAAACTACACCTGCCAATTTTATCTCTGCACGCAGTTTTCTTGTCAACATATTTTCGCATTAAGAAAAAGAATACGTTGGAAAGGCGTAGTTGTTTAACCAAAATTATTTGTGTAATTAGTCACAGGGGTGCCTTCCCGCCCCCCACGAGACTTTGGAACGGGGTAGGGGTTTGACCAACATTATTTCTGTAACCCGTCACAAGGGTGCCTTCCCACCCCCACGAGACGTTGGAGAGGGGTAAGAATGTGACCTACATTATTTCTGTCACCAATCACAGGGGTGCTTTCTCGCACCCCCCCCCCCCGCCACACGAGACGTTGGAAAGGGGTAAGAATGTGACCTACATTATTTCTGTGATTGTTACAAGTAATTATAAAATCGTAGATGGCGTGCTAAAGGGAGAGATTTCCGTCAACAACCGTTGCTGAAAGTTTGACTTTCGTTTTTAATATGGACGAATGATCAGTTGGATAGGTGGAAAGCCAACAAACCTTAAGAAGCCATAGAAATCTAAAGTCATTCAGCCCAAAATTTGGACCTTAATTTATGCGTCCAACAGAACTATTATCAAAGTTATCAAAAGTTACCGATCTATTACCATTAATTGCTCAAATTTCCCTAAATTAGCATATACTTCCATCAATTACCATAATTTTAAAAATTTATAGAAAGTTTCATAAATTACCATAATTTCTAAAATTTATGGAAATTTATCATTATTCTGGAAATTTATGAAATTTTTGGAAAAATTATGAAATTTGTAAAAATCATTTATGAAATTCATGGAAATTTGTGAAGTTTATGAAATTTATGGAAATTTATGAAAGTTGTGGAAATTTATGAAATTTCTGATAATTTACGGAAAATTATGACGTTATTAAAAATATGCCGGGAGAGCAAATTAAAATCCGGCGAAATATGCCGGATCCGTATACACCACGATAATTTAATTGACAAGAATAGAGTATTCTACAATAGTGTTATGTAATTTATAAATAAAAGCATATAAAATTAGTAACTCTTAATTGAAGTATAATTAATGCAATAATTATATGTACTAAAAATCAAACAATTTTGAATTGTGCGTATATGTGAATCGTTCCGGATTGTGGGTAAAATTTTGTTTCAAATTGAAGGCGTTAATAATCAAATAATTCATAATTAGGATCGTTCCCAATTGAATAATTTCAAATAAAAATATTACAAATGACTGTATAATATAATTTTGTAATATTTGCAGTCTAAAACTACAGATTAAAAAGTCTGGAGTATATAGTCACTTTTAGGTATGAAATTTTGAAACGTGATTCATTTTACATTTAAATGGTTCAAAAGTAAAATTTTTTTTATGTAAACGTCTAGCATTATAGAGTTTCAAAATAAATGTAAGTTGTTCAAATTTGCACAATATAAAATTGAAAGCTTTAATGGTGGCGTGCTTGGTCCGTTTACGTAGTATCTAGTCGTCCAGTGCACATCTGCTTTTTCCACCTCCGCCAGTCAACTTTGCAAGATTTTCGCTATTCGACCTAAAAAAAGCTGGATGACAAGCCATGGCCTTCAGTTTAAAGCATTTGAAATTAAAAAATTTTGAATTTTGAACTTTTGCAATTGTTCACTGAGAAAAATGGTATTGAATCAATGACTTTTTTTCGATAGCAGGTCTTTTTTCCATTAAAATGAATATACTATGGAATTCGAATAGCGTCAATATTGAACCGACATGATTAATTCTTTCTTTGCTGAAATGTTTTTTAATCAATGAAACATTTGCTTCTGAACGAGGGCTTTTGATTCAACAGTATTTTTCTCAGTTAATAAATCTAAATTCAAAACGAGGAACACTTAAAATTGTACAGTTTTAAAGTAAGTAATTTTTATCTTGTAGCCTACAAATTCAAATAATTTCAGTACTAAATATATCAGATTGAAAACTAATCAAATTTAACATTGAAAAAATGGATCAATTTTAATTTCAGTGCGCATACTGTTGAATTTAAAGTGCTGAGAATTGTACAATGTCAATTTTTAGCTTTTCACATTCTAGAATTGTAAATAGTATGGGATACAAGAACCTTATTGAAAACTTGACTAACAATAAGTATTTTGAGTAGCAGAAGGATTTTCAACTGTAGGAATTTTCTTCATATTTTGTAGTTTATAAGCTTCCTCAATAAATTTCGCGAACTTTAGTAAATAGTTCCAAAATGCCTACATTTTTTCGCATGAAAAGTTGCCCCCGCAGCCTAAATTTGTTGATGTCATAGGATGGCATTATGAGAGATGTAACCCTTCCCCAAGCCTTGACTTCAAAAATGTTTTTATGGGAGCTATGGAGAGGAAAAGCAGACTCGAAACAGTGTTTTTTTATCGAAAAAGAATTTGCAGACTTTAAGAGAAAAAAATATTTATTTTAAAGAACAATATAACAATTTTTGGTGCGCTCTTATTTATAGGGGTGTATATGTTCGAGGACGCACAAAGTATGTATATAGTAGTCGTTTTACCGACAGTAGAACAAAAAGTAGTTTTGGAAACGAGAAATGTGGCGCTTAAGTGAAAGTAAGGAATGCAAATTTCAGCCCAGAAGATTGTGAATCAGAAGCGTCTTCGACGCCAAATAAGAAACATAATCAACGGACTGTGATACAATATTTCGACTAAGAGCCAGATAAGCAGAAACTAGATGTGAAAGTAGAACTAATTAGAATTTGAAAATCTAAGCAGTCTAATAAATCAAGAAAAACATGTTGTTTTCTGTAGACTGGCTCTTTCTAGAATCTGAATATCTACCTTGACGACTTTGGCTTTAAAGGATAAAAGCTGGCCAGCAGAGAAAAATATAAATGAAAGAATCTCTCCTAATACCGAAAAACTACCAAACAAAAAAGAAGCAAGCATAATATACAAATGATACTAAACCAAATTGAACAGGATTGACTATAACCTAGAAACATCATAAAAATAAGCGCCAAAAATAATCAAAAATTAACTTTATGCAGTATGTTAACAAAAAATGTCATATATGAGAGAATAGTAGTGAGAAAGATTATAATTTTTTTATGAGATCTGTGTGCAAGGATTTTGCTGATAATATCGAAGTGTACATTTTTTTAAACTTTTATCTGCTTTACATCTGTTGGAAAGATAACATTCCCCAAACTTCTAAGGGATATTGGGTAAAATAAATTATTAAATGAAACGAAGTAAATAAAAATCAATTTTTCAGTTTTAAGGAGTGAATGTGGAATACATAGGATTGGAGTTTGTGTTCATATCAGAACTCATTTTAAATAAATATTTAATTTCATTGTGCAATATAAATGTATGTTCTAAGAAAACCTCCCAACATAAATCGCAAGATGTCCAATCTTAATCCAAAAGTAGATCAAATAGTTGCACAATGGAAAAATAGTTGACAACTACATAACCACTATATTGAAAATTAAAACTATCTCCACGTCTTTCTACGCAGATGTCAATTGTTTTTCCTATTGAAACGATTTGATCCACCTATGGATCAAAATTTAACACCCTGGAATTCAGTTTGCGTGTGTAATTACTTGTTTCTATATTATCTTCAAAATTCGTATAATACGAATTTTGAAGATGACAAGCATAAGCCAGGGAAAATATTTGTGAGAATTCCATTCTGTTCAAACGACATGTAGTACGTACAGATACACATACACATTATAGTTCAAATGCAATTGTTGTCTTTGACGGAAATCCATCTGATGCAGCAACTGTTCCACAAGAAAAATATCTATCCAATGAAACAAATAAAATTCGTTTGACATCGATGCTGAAAATAAAGTTCGAGAGTTATAATTTTAGAGTGAAGCAAACTACGGAAGATGCAGGCACATTGATCGTCAACAGAGCTATCAGCATGACAGTGGGCCGAAAAAAAACCTTTTTTAGTAGCGGATTCTAATAGTGAGTACAATTTGTATATCAAAAACAGAATTTGTTTTTAAGTGAGAACTTTTTCAAAATGTGCAAAGAAAGAGTTTTTGATTGTGTGAACCGCACATTTTTATAAAAAATGTAAACAAGTCATGCTTGAAATTTCTTCAGCACAATCCAGAAAACTGTTTTTTTCTTACAGTTTAAGAAAAGTCTAACTTAAAAATAAATTTTGTTCTTTAATTTCTAATTTTATATTATTACTCATTACCAAAAATTGTACCTACCGAAAATTAAACCTAATTATTTTGCCCGTCGGTAAATTTATTCAAATTTTCCAAAATTTGAATTTTCAAATTCTTACACAGAACAGAAGATATTGTTCAATCCAACTAACATATGGAGGACTTACTACTGTTGGGCATATACAACGTTTACCTACAATTAGAATCCGCTACTCGAAAAAAGAAGTTTTTCGGCCCACCCTAATCAGTATGTCTAACAATTTCCAATTTGGCGAAAATGTAGCAGACAATTTACTCTTATTACAAGCATTCAGTGGCAGTGACACCACCTCTGCAGTTAAGAATCTATAAAAAGTCAGAGTATGAATATTGCATTTATTGGATTGATCAGAAATGAAAGCCCTAATTCATTTATCTAAACAAGGGCTTTCGTAAAGAAAATCATCATTGATCCAGGAACCGAAACTCCTATCGGTGTTAAATACACCTCAATTGCCGAAAATTTAAAAACAACCAACTAGCATTGTATTTGCTGAGAGTGCTAGGATTACCTCCCCAAATTTGTTGACGCTTTCTGGTATAGGTCCAACTGACGATCTCCAGAAACAAGTTATACAAACAGATAAAAAATTTTCACTAGGAGAGAATCTTCATAAGTACGTCTTCTTCAGCGGAATCTATTTTCCGGTTGGCAAAAAAACTTTAACATAAAAATCTTACGCACAGAAAACATAGATTTGAATGAATATCCACGAACACACAGTGATCAATTGTCATCAATAGGAACTACCACTGTCTACTCTTTTGCGCAATCGAAGTATGAAGAAAATAAAGAAGCACCAGATTTTCAATTTCTTTTTGTAGTATTTGATTCTGCAGACATGAATTCTCCTAGAGACGTATCTAGCTTTGAGGTATCCATATGAGCTAAGAAAAGTCACTATACGTTTAAAAGGACGAAATATTTAGTTTACTTAAATTGTACTCTAAGCGACAACTCAAAGCCCTACAATCTTATTTTATAGAACAAAAAATGTAGTTTTTATTAATCACATTGAAACCTAATTATATATTATTAATATATTATATATATATATATAATAATAATAATAATAATGAACCGCGTTTAATGTTTTTCGTTAGCACAATGTCCCTTTTCAATTCCTTTATTAATTTAATTTAATTATTTCAAATAAATACAATTCTTATACAATAAATATATATATATATATATATATATATATATTCTCTACATTCTCCATAAAATAAGATAATTTTTTGTTTTGTGATCAGCTGCAAGACTATCAGTTTCTGTTCCTAAAATGTCTATAGCGAAATCAACCACTAATAAAGCGCACGATCGGATGTTTATTACAATACAAATTGTATTGAATTTAAATCAAGTTTGAAACTTGAGAAATTTAAAAAAAGTGACCATTTTATTTAAATGTAAAATAAAGGAGTTTCAGAAAAATGTTAAATTTCTCAGACTTTCTGTTCTTAATTTCATAATGTCAGAAGGCCATTTATATTTCAGTGAAAACTAGAGATCGACAGGTCATCCAGAAAATGTTCCAGTTCAAGTAAAGAATGAAGGGGGTGCAAAAGGCTATGAAAGATATGAAAACGTCGACGTACGCCCTAAGTTTACCCAGGGATCATGCAGT
The DNA here is from genome assembly GCA_932195095.1 of Andricus curvator. Taxonomy (NCBI): domain Eukaryota; kingdom Metazoa; phylum Arthropoda; class Insecta; order Hymenoptera; family Cynipidae; genus Andricus; species Andricus curvator. Next base: position 3,346 of record CAKNYM010028098.1, on the reverse strand, counting down.
GTTAAAAACTCCCCTGTTTGCTAGCAGAAGCGAGCACAAGGGTGGCTTGGATCGTTATTTTAGAGTGTTTGTAGAGTTTTAAGATTCTGACGTTTTGACTACCCGAATCGCTGTTGGATGAGGCCAGGTACACCATATCGCGTGTCGGCTTGCGCCAAAGTCCGGCAGAATTTTTTACGAGGCCCTAAACATTCAACCAAAAGCTCGTCACTTTTTTTTTGTTCTATAAAAATCAGCTTCACAGCGTGGCATAGGTCGTTTTCTGTTGAAGACATTTCGTCATTTCGAATGTCGATGTTTTCATTTAAAAGAGGTGACAGTTTTCAGAACGATAGCAAAGTTTGTTTGCTATTTTAGTATATTAAATCATAAGAGAAAAACTCTGGAGAATCTAATAACAGTTTAAAAAAAGAAAAAATTCGGCTTCAGATAAACGAAGAATGAAAAAGGGTCAAGTGAAAACTAAGCATAAAAGTTTCTATCTCGAGAACACTTTTGAAAATTCTGAAGACTGAGAGTGTCAAAGAAAGTTCAGACAAATTGAGAAAGAAGTAAAAGCAAAAGAACATTTTTGCTCTGTATTTTCATTCCCAAAGAATATATTTACACGTTGAAGAATTATTTTTTAGAATTTCGAAAATGAAGTAAATTAGTTTTATTTAATTATTCATCATTATTTTCTTACTTATTTCAAATTAAAATCTGCTTTTAATATGATTGTGAGTTATGATCTGGATTGAAATATTTTTTTTCTAAAGAAGAATTAAGTGATTTAACGAAGTTGCCATTCAGTTTTCCGTAACGAAACGTCGTTTGTTGTGACGAGAGAAGCGGAAGTAAAATATGTAAAAATAATGGAATCGTATGAGTGAAAAATAATGTTTAATGGGTAGAAAAGCTCGGCCATCCGATCCAGAGTACTGTATCCCTTTTCCTGACCCCTCTTTCGTCCCGTAGTCCTCACTTAGGGGAGATTTTTTAATTTTTAATTGGGAAAAAAGATTGCGCACAATGCTCCATGCTCATGGGTATCTACTACTGTATCATCCGGCTTCTCTGCCTTCATACTCGATCGTTTCAAGAGGCATAACATTTCAGCAAACACTTGAGCAAAAACACTTTTTAATCCATTTGCAGGCAAATTTGTTTGTTTTTACATCCCTTTGACATTTTCAATGTATTAAATAGTTGACGCTTCATTAAAAAGGGATGTAAATTAAGAATATATGATATCTATTAAGTAATTGACAAACTGTAAATCGATTTTTTGAAATTCAACAATGCGAAATCATTTTAAAGAATCAATTTTAAATGAGAAGTTCTTGAGATATATTAATTGAAGTTTTCAAGTCTTGAAAATTAACCAATTTTTAATTGAAACCCTTTCAAAATATTATCAATATATCAATTTTGAGTCTCCCACAATTGAAGAATTTTAAATTCATTTAAAAATAATACATTATTCTCAAAAAAACTTTCATAAAATAAAACGTTTGTTGGTTGATTTAAGCATATTTGAAACCCCTTACAAGAGATTTAAATTGGAAAAAATGGTCATGTTCGGCAATTGAGAATTTTAAACTTCAGTTATAAAGACAAATTATTTCAAGCAGATTATGTTCAAAGAGGTTCAAATTAAAAATATTTGAAAATGGAATTGTTCAAAATGTAATAATAGGAAAAAAATAGATTCTTTGTATTCGGCTAATTCAAAATTAAGTGGAAAAAATATATAATTAAAAATATTTCTAATGCAATTTCCTCAAGTTTAATTAGAAAAACAAGCTATAATTTTGATTGGCTACAAGAATCCGTCATGACTTTGGATCCAAAAAGATTTTATTTGGCAGTTTGAGGCAATTACATATTTTAAGAGTTGACAGATAAATGAGAAATGTAAGATGAAATTTCGATGGCTGCAATAAATTATTATGAATAGGTATATATATATATTAGGCTAGTTCAAAAAAATCGACTATTTTTTTCAAAACCCCCACATAGGAACTTCCGGAAAGGTGTAAAAAAACGCCTGTTGAAAGAAGAGCTCTCAATATTAATATTTAGAGGTCGCTCATCGCGAATTTCTATTTCCCATTTAAATATCATGTGACATTTTTTTTTAATTTGGAATTTTGTAACTCTTGAACGGCTTAATGAATTGCTAAGCCCATAACATATTCTTGTAGGGAATTCGATGCTCTACAACAAAGGTCTCTTATGATTTTTTCATGAATTCACTTCTTCAAAAGTTATTTAGGCCTAAAATTGAACACATAATAAATTTATCGGTTTTTTTTCTTAATTTTTGGAAAAGTTTTGAAATTTATCACTAATTATCGTAATATTTTTTCCGGAACTTTTATAGTTTATAATTTTCTTTGAAAAAAAAGATCGTTTAACTATTTTTAAATCGAAAAGCTCAGTATCTTTATGTATTACCTGCTTATTTCTTATTAATATAGTAGTTTTCATCTATTAAGTATCAAGATAATTCAGATACTAATGAAAAGACGTCACTTTTAGAAACATACTGTTTTGTATTTAGTATAGTATAAAAATAAAATTCAATATAAACAATTTTAAATATTAATACTAAAACAACATTATTTATACGTTTTGGCGTTAAAATTATCATTACGAACATGAACTCTTATTTTAATGTTTTCTTGTTACAATCTGGAAATTGTCGACGATGTTCTTGCACAACTTTTAAAAGATATTGAAGTTCGTCCTCTTTTTTTGTTAAGCAGTTATTGTATTCATCAATTAATGCAATACCGCGTTCTGCTACATAATTTACTACCGCAAGGTCTTTAAAAAATTCTACTTTTTCTCGGTAAGAACAATAAAAGACAAATTTTCAAACAATATTAAGCTTGATAATGTGATGATTTGAGCTAGATTATTGTTTTTTTAGATAAAATTTTAAACATAGAATTTCCGAAAAAACTATTACGATAATTAATTAGTGATAAATTTCAAATTTTTGCCAAAAATTAAGAAAAAAAACGATAAATTTATTATGTGTTCAACTTTAACCTTAAATAACTTTTGAAAGAGTAAATTTATTGAAAAATCATAAGAAACCTTTTTTGTAGAGCGTCGAATTCCCTACAAGAATATGTTATGGCCTTATCAATTCATTAAGCCGTTCAAGAGTTACAAAACTCCAAATTAAAAAAAAAAATTTCACATGCTATTTAAATGGGAAATAAAAATTCGCGATGAGCGACCTCTAAATATTAATATTAAGAGCTCTGCTTTTCACAGGCGTCTTTGTACACCTTTCTGGAAGTATTTATGTGGGGGTTTTTGAATAAAAAAAATAGTCGATTTTTTTGAACCA